>OZ024908.1:15694374-15711874 GCA_964017125.1 Flabesymbios commensalis
TCGGGAGGATACTAAAGGTAATGAATCCCCAGTCGAGACATTCCACACCCCACGCACACAACCCATTGTGCTTGTAGTCTCGACCAAGAGGAAACGGGCAATGAGTGATAGTAATGACCGCTCCATTAGGAGGAAGCTAATCCTTAGAGACGAGTCAGGAGAGGAGACGTGTTTGGAAGGATCCTTGGAGATCCCGAGCTCAGCAGGGAGCCCAGCTCTGTCATCCATAGTGACAGAACGAGCACCTGGGGAGATCAGCAAAATTCCTAATTTGGACAGGTATAGAGATACCCTGGATGTATCAGGCTTCCTGCCTCTCGGATAAACATCACCAGAGCAGAGTCGGGTAAATCCCACAAATTATTACTTCCTCAGAGGCACAGACCTCTTAGATCCGCAGAATTCCTTTATTTCCAGGGCTAATGGAGACTGGAACATGTCGGGATTCCCTAATGGAAGCGTCATTTTGGCACCAACTGATACCCTAGAGAATGCTAGTGAGAAGGAGGCACCCAGCACTGCCCATAATTCATAGCCATAATTCTAGCTTGGGAGTGTTATCCATCAACAGTTCGCAAGATGAACTACAGCTAGTAGGCTCCACGTCTGTGGATGGTGCACTTCCAGACACTACATCCCCACCAATAAAAGCCAGGGCGAGTACCCAAGTAAACAGGGTGCTTGAGCTGTTTGTAAAACATCAAAGTGGCTTGACTGATGCAGAAAAACGGAGTCTTTCGGTTGAAAATTCGACGGAAACATTGATTTTTGGGTGATTCCATGGTCGGTAGAATTAACGACGTTGATCCATACAAAAATGTTCAGAGTCATGTTATTCCTGGGGGAAGGATACAACATCTGACCCAGGTTTTGCAAAATTACAGGAGAAAGGACTGTACAAAATTAAAAAATGTCATTATAATATTTGGACTTAATGACGTATTGCAGAGAAAAGGGACAGTTTTTTTATTGGTCGAGATATGCAGGACTGTCTCCTATTGGCTAAGAGGATATTCGGTTGTGCTAAGATCCACTACACAGGGATCTATAACACACATGCAATTGACCCTATGTACGCACTTAATGTCTGAATGACATTTATAGGAAAGCTGTTAAGGATAATACACCTGGTGTTTTCTATACTAATAAATTGGGTCTGAGATGTGACCGAGTGGACCGAATCATGTGATTCACTCGTGCAATGATCATGTAACTAAAGTGGCATTATACACATTTAATGTTTAAACTAAATGACAGGAGTGAGAGCAACCAAGACAGTTTACCGATTGTCAGTAACCCTCCCTCCCGCCCAAAATATAAACTAAATTCAGGTTGTAAAAGTCTCTTGGCAAAAGGTATCAAATATATCCCGGCGCCGTCAGTGACCAAGAGGATTGAAGTAGAGGAGGCCTACTCAAACAAATTTAGAGAGGAACGTACATCAATACAAACTCTTGAACAGAATAAGGATATAATTAAACGGGCGAATAAGGGTGCGGCAATTGTAGTAATGGACAAAACGGATTATGTAGGTGAAGCCGAAAGGCAACTAGCAAACCAGGTCCACCACAAACGCTTAGAGGAACCAGTTTTCCCGAAGTCTATACCAAAAATAAACGATTTTTTTCAAAGTTTGACGAACCGCCGATTTAAAGATGCAGGACAACTATCTTATTTGAAATATCCGGAAGACCCTGCACCCCGTAGAATGTATTTATTACCAAAAATACATAAAGATAGAAAAGTGTGGCCGGGAGAGGGAGAAGTCCCACCGGGCAGACCAATAATAGCGGATTGCGGTAGTGAAAGTTATGCGTCAGACGAATATATAGATCATTTTTTAGCACCGCTTGCAAAACAACATAAATCATATCTAAAGGATACTAATGACTTCATCAACAACATTGCGGGGAATAAAGCAAAGGAAGGGGCATTTATAGCCACGATAGATGTTGACAGACTTTATACAAATATAGATAATACCAATGGGTTAGAGGCTGTCAAACAAATATTTATTAGGAATCCAAACCCAAAGAGGCCGGATAAAGAAATTTTAGAAAGATTAAAAATTAATTTAGAAAACAATGATTTTGAGCTCAACAGCCAATGGTACCTACAAATGTGGGGAACTTCGATGAGTAAGAAATTTGCACCAAATTATGCTAATTTGTTTTTGGCAGAGTGGGAGGAAAAAGCATTAGAAAAATGCGTCCTAAAACCCTCAGTGTACTGGAGGTTCCTAGATGATATTTTTATGATCTGGGAACACTCCAAGGAAGAATTTTACAAATTTGTGAAAAAATTGATTACCCATCACTCTTCGATTAATGTGAAGGCAGAGTTGAGCTCGGAATCAATGCAGTTTTTAGACACAGTGGTTTGCAAAGGAAACAGATTTAAGGAGACAGGGACATTTGATACCAAAGTTTATTTTAAACCAACAGATACTTTTGGAACTGTTACACAAGAAATCACATCACCCAAACCATACATTTAAGGGATTGATTAAGTCACAAATCCTTCGATATGTTAGAATATGGAATAACAAACAAGATGTAATGATAGCGCGTAGGAAACTCTTTGTAGCACTAGTTAGGAGATGTTACTCAGAACTTTGTTTTTGCGAAAGTTTAAAGATAAAACCTGGTGTGAATTGGGGGAAAACCCGAACAAGGGATTTTCTCAAAGACGCACTACTAGGAACTGTAAATTATGTTCGACGCAAATAGTTGTAGAGAGTGGTAAGACCATGGGGGCGTACTGGATGCCGGGAATCAAATTCAAATTCCTACCACACAACATTGTGATTCAACTAACGGTATTTACTGTTTAGTTTGTTCAAAATGCAAAAAATTATATGTGGGGAAACTGGGCTCTTCTTCAGAAAAGGGCTAAACATACATCGCTCGGATGTACGCCTTAAGAAGGTCACAGCAGTTGCTATACATTTTAACTGCGGGGAGCTGCATGGCGACCCATCTGAGAGTGTTGTATCTTGAAGTATTGAAGGATACGGGAGACATAGCTCTAAATAAGATTGGGTGACTTGAAGCGGAAGGGAAGTGGAAATTAGCCCTGAAAACGTATTCTCCTTTCGGCTTAAATACGGTACTTTCCCCTAAGAATGGTGGCGTCACCCCCTTTGTTATTACCTACTCTGCAACTGCGGCGGAGGCAGCTAAATTAGTGAAGATTTCTTTCAATAAACTTAAAGCAAAACATCTGAATATCCTGTATAAACGGTGCGTAACAGCCTTTAAAAAGGAACAAAATCTATGTGATCTATTGGTGAGAAGTAGATTGGGGAAAGCCCCACTGGACCAACGGTTACAAGATCAGACTCAAGTCAGGATCTGACTACATTAGTAAATGCATTAGATGAGGTAGAATTTATATAAATTAGTATGATTGTTTTCATTTTCATAAATCAGGCTATACTTCTCCTCGGTCAGTGCACTAGGTTGGGAACATGGAAAGGCATGCCCTTGAAGGGGGTATGATGAGATTACGGTTGACAGGTCGATACCGGGTTTTATGGGGAACCAGGTACTGGAACCCTTACCCGACCCTAACCATGGACCCTAACTCTCTCCAACCAACCAACCAACCAACCAACCAACCAACCAACCAACCAACCAACCAACCAACCAACCAACCAACCAACCAACCAAACAACCAACCAACCAACCAACCAACCAACCAACCAACCAAATAATTAACCAACCAAACAACCAGCTAACTAACCACCCAATCAATCAACCAAGCAATCGTCCAACCATCCATCCCATCAACCAATTAACCAGCAACCAACCGAACGACCAACCAACCAATTTATCAACAAAACAACCAACCAGCCAACCAACCAACTAATCAACTAACCGATCAAATAACCAACCACTCAGCCATCCAAACAAGGAATCAAACAACCAACCATCAATTTATCCATCCATCCATACTCCCGTCCAACAAACTATCAATCCATCCATCCATCTACCCATTCATCCACCCATTTGGATATGTGTATTGATGAATAGCTGATGAATCGATTGTTTGGCGGCTGGATCGATAAGTGGATGGCTCGATTTATGAATGGATAGATGGATTGATGAATGGAAGAACGAATGGATGATTGGATGATTATTAATACAAATTAAATAATAAATATGTCACCAGAGCATTCGGGTATATCTGACCATTTTCTTCTTTCATCACATAATATCTCAGCCATGCTTTGTCCGTTTGTAAAGCGGTATCCTCTGTCACATTCAACTACTAACATTCCACCAATCACGTTGCTGCTTTCATCGTAGTTCACAATATGGCCATGTCCTATCAGAGGAATAGGTGGACATCTCACTGTAAGAAATACAAATAATAATAGTGAATTATTATTATACAGCGCACATACAATGCCCATGTGCTTGTACCCATTACACCTGGTCACGGATATGTTCAGTCGTGTGCCATTTCAACTCCCTGGGCAGCATACACCAATTGAGACATTTCTGGGCCGGGAATTTATCATACACATTGCCATTTCTGTACTCAGATAACATATAGTTAAGCATTTGGAGGTGAAGTGCTTTGTCTAAGATATAATATCGAAACAACGGTGTCCCAGCGGCGAGAGTGCTTCCATTTCTCTGGAAGCAATGAATTACAAGTCTCTACCCAACTGGCGGTAAAGTCCCTAGGCATGCAAAGAACCCCTCATCGGGGGAATGAAGGAGCTATCCACTAAGCACAAAACTTTTGTATAACATTTGTAGGCCTACAATATTGGACCAGCGTCGAAGACTGTTGTGCCGAGGTTGTACAAATGGTATACAAATGTTTTGTGTCTGCTGAGTACTTTAATTGATCCACCATGTCCACCCTATCACCGCACCCTCACGTCATCATATGTAAATCATTTATTTTTACCCACACATTGCCCTGTT
Organism: Flabesymbios commensalis; assembly: GCA_964017125.1. Taxonomy (NCBI): domain Eukaryota; kingdom Metazoa; phylum Annelida; class Polychaeta; order Terebellida; family Flabelligeridae; genus Flabesymbios; species Flabesymbios commensalis. The sequence goes on from OZ024908.1 coordinate 15,699,315, forward strand.
TGTAACATATTGCAAAGTCACTTAAACCAGAGTTCTGGTTGAAAAGTGACGTTAATAAAAATTGTACTAAAATTGTATTAATAATGTAATTCAAACCATACTGACGGTGCTATAATGTGCACAAGTAATATGTTTTCGCTTTGGCTGTTGAAACGAAGCACACCTTTACAATCAGATGGGCTGGGAAGCCATAATCCTGTAGCCTCTCCATGCTTATGAACACATATCATGGAATGCAGTGGTAAACCTCTGGCAAAGCGTGCATTTGTATCCAAACAGTGATAGCTGATTCTGCTTGATACCATTCTGTCGTTTCCTGAAATAGATGCTCCTTCCACTTTCATGGGACGTGAACACTTTACTACTGCAATTAGATAATCATCTTATTATGAACGTTCATGAACGTTCATCAACGTGTTCATGAACGGTTCATGAATATTCATGAGTTTATGAACTTATTCTGTTGATGAACTCTCACTTTGTTCATGAACATGGGTTGTTCATGAACGGTCATTAACTCAGATAATTCATGAACCAAGGCTAATTCACGAACGACCATGAACTCAACAAATTCATGAACCAGATAGTTAATGAACATTTATTAACGTTTATTAAATGTGTTCATGAACTATTCATAAATGTTCCTGAACAACAATTGAGACATTCATGAAATTCATGAGCTGTCAACCTAGTTCATGAACGGCCAAAAACTAAAATAATTCACGAACCAGATAGTTCATGAATATTCATAAACGTTCATTAAATATGTTCATAAACTGTTCATGAATGTTCCTGAACAACAAAGGAGATATTTATGAACTGTCGAAGTTCCGAGCAAAATGATCATGAAATTGAGGTTGTTCATGAACGAACAGGAACTCGTGTTGTTCAATAATGAACCAGATAAGCCGGCAACACTTAAACTAAGTTCATGATGTTCACGAACTAAGTTAGTTTTGATGTTCATGAATTTTCACGAATTGTTCTTCAAGATTCATTAACTTTCTAGTCTAAGTCTTTTGACCTGTAAAATACATATAGTATTTTGATTTTTATGAGGTTACTTTTTACCTAAACACAGCAAGCTATAAGAATCTTCATTTTGTTAATTAAAAGAGAGATCGCCTATCTGACAGTATTACACAGAGCTGAACAGAAAACTGTGAAACTAATTATTTTTAAATATTATGTATTCTATGGTTGATAATCTAACTCAAATTGTCTCAATTTTCTAATTAATTAGTTAATTAGCCATTGCGTGGTTGACAACATACTCGCCATGGTAATTAGGCTGTCATTCACCACAGTTCATGAGCTTTCATGAACAAACCATGAACTAACTTGAGATTTCAAACTCAAAACAATTTATCATAGTTCATGAAACTGTCCCTTAAGACTTATGAAGTTCATAATAATTCATCAAAGTGTGAACTTTAACGAACAACCATGAAGTAAATAATGAGCCTAATCAAGTTCATAATAATTTATCACAGTTCATGAAACTCTCTCATGGACTTTCGTAAATTAGCCATGAACAGAATTAAGACTTATCAAGTTCATAATAATTCATCAAAGTTCATGAGTTTTAACTAACAACCATGAACTAAATAATGAGACTAATCAAGTTCATAACAATTCATCACAGTTCATGAAACAGTCCCTCGTGAACTTTCATGAACTAGTCATGAGCCGAATTAGGACAAATCAAGTTCATAATAATTCCTTAAAGTTCATGAAACTCTATCTTAAAATTTCATGAACAAGCTATGAGCTGAATTGATTCTACCAAGTTCAGAAAAAATCATGACTGTTCATGAACCTCACATTATTAACTTCATGAACTAAATCATAAACAACATTAGTTCACCAAGTGGTAATTAATATTCATGATTTGGCATAAATTGTCATGAACTGTTTTTGATGAACAGTTTATGAACACAGTTCATGAACTGGCTATGACTTCTCCTAACACCTAGTTATTTAATCTCGTTTTCATCCAGGTGTGTTATTTTATAATTCATCGAAGTATAATATTTCAAATGAATAATACATTTTTTATTACCTTTATAAAACCAACTTATCAAATATAATGGTATATAGGCTTTAATTTTAATGTTTTCTCATCTTCAAAATTACTGTGAGTTCATACTGCGAGGCTTTTTATGGTTTCATGCATTGTATAATTTATTTTGAATTAAAGCTAAATGTTCACGTAAAATTATAGTACCCCCCTCTGCTATACCATGTTGTAAATGAATTTCAGTTGTAATTTTTGACATTTTAGGATAAAAAATCACCTTTAATTTATATGATAAGAATAAGAAGGGTGGGTCAATCATCCTTCATATTTAATTCACATGTCACATTTTGAGATGACGATTTTGCTAGCTGTCTGATTAAGAATATGGCATTAAGGATTCACCTACTATCACCAATTATCAAGTGTTTTTATGGATATATACAAGCCCATACACATGACAGATTCATTTATTGCAAATAGTGCTGATGTAGAATATACGAAAAAAGACATAGTGGATGATGCCGTATTGGAGAATACATACTAAAAACCCCAAAAATTAAAGTCAAAATTTCAATCTATCATAATTTTAAATCAGTCAGCTAGATTAGCAGCTAAAAATAATTGTTGAATGGAATGTATTCAAATCACTATTTATGTGTGGCAACTTTGTATGTGTAAACGTAAAATGTTCCCAACAACCCATGGTACATCTAGCCCCCAACATTATGATAGACCCCACTATATCAGAATTCGCATTAGAAATGTTCTATCTGATTTATTACAAATATTTTTCATACAGTATGTTTTGTTTTACAGGTGGTCAGGTATATTCAGTAATGGCGGAACATATTATCTCGGTTTACTCTTTTCGGTTTGACAAAGGTACCCCCCTCTAGATTTTTTGCTAAGATGTTTATCTTTGTCTTGGTACCAAGAAACCTAATTATTAGTGGAGCTCGACGAGATTCTATTTTAAGCCCTTCATGGAAAACAGCTCACAGACTATAATGATCCTGAACTAAATATATTCACTTGTACTCATGCATAATGATAAGTCGATGAGTGTAATGAATTTAACTATTGCTTTAACTTCTATTTCACAATTGTGCCATGAGTGTGACATGGGTGTTTAAATCTTTATTACAATATTGCCTACGATTTGTGTTGAATATTACAGCTCAGCTCAGTTCTAATCTGGTCATGCCATAGCCAGAGTTGAGCTAGGCAGGTTTCACTTGTGTGCATATTATTTAAAAAATCAACTAAAATCAGAATTATTTGTTTATGTGATTTTCTTTGTGAACACATACATGTTACCATAAGGTAAAGGGGTCACATATTTCACTTACCCTTACACTGCATAGGCTTAACTGACCATTTTCCGGTAACCAGACAGCTAGTTGACCTCAGTGTGGATCCATCAGGGAAAATATGAAGAGGTTTACAATAGTAAACCGCCACAGCCATGATGTGTGTCCCTCCAGAAACCAACCGAGTGTTGAGCATGCTAGGCAAATCAGGACAAGACAAAGGAGGCACTGTGAAAGAGAAACTAAACGATAATGAATGTAAACCACACTCTCTTCAGTGACTATGACAATGAAGATTTTTTGTCAGCCTATGTATGTATGTGATGTATTTCCCTAAATCGCACTTGCAAGAGCCCTGTTTGCATATCGTAAAAAAGAATTGTGGGTAAAATAACAAGATGTTAGTCACTCAATAAAACTCCATTTCATCCACATTGCAATACATGGTCAACTGACAAAATTATAAAACATATGCCTATCAGAACTGGTATCAACTAGTGGAACTTTACAATTTTTCTGCGACTTATAAGTCGATGGGTTTAAAAAAAATAAAAAATACTTTAAAGGTTAAATTATTAAAATTGTTCACATACATGTCGGATATGTAGAACTCGTTTCCTGTGCGGTGAATCCATAATTTGTCTCGAGTGTAGGAGTAAAATCTGGAAAGGGAACTGTGTTATCTATTTTACTGCTTTCTGTGATAAAATTCTCACTGGTACGGTTCTCTGTGACAAATGTTTGTGTGATAAAGCTATCTCTGGTAGAGCTTTCTGTGGTAAAGCTGCCATTGGTGAAGCTGTCTCCGGTGAAGCTGTCTGTGATGTAGCTGCCATTGTTAAAACTCTCGCTGGTAAAGTTACATTCTGTTGAAAAATTCGCATTGGTACAGTTATCTGGGATAAATCTTTGTGTTGTAGAGCTCTCGTCAGTAATGCTTTCTGTGGTGAAGCTGCCATTTGTAAAGCTCTCTCCAGTAAAATTGTGTTCTGTTGTAAAATTCTCATCAGTATAGTTCTCTGTTATAAACCTTTGTGTGGTCAAACTTTCTCTGGTATAACTTTCTGTGGTAAAGCTGTCATTGATAAAGCTCTCTTCGGTAAAGCTTTCTGTAGTAAAGCTCTCATTGATAAAACTCTCGCTAGTAATCGTTTCTGTTCTGAAGCTTTGCGTAGTAACATTATGCCTGGTCTCTATGGTAAATCTGTGCATTATAACATTTTCCGCGGAAATATTCTCTGTGGTAGAATTATGGGTTGTAACGTCATTCTCTGTAGTTACTCCTTCGGTTGTGATGCTCTCTGTAGTAACATTGTGTCCTGTACAATTTTCTGTGGTGAATCTTTGTGTTGTAACATTTTCCTTTGTCACATTGCCAGCGGAAATAGTCTCCGTAATAGAATTATGTGTTGTAACGTCATTATGTGTCGAAATGCTCTCGGTGGTGATGCCATCTGTGGTAATACCATCTGTAGTAATACTCTCGGTGGTAATGCCATCTGTGGTAATACCATCTCTGGTAGTTATATCAGTGCTAATGCTATCTGTGGTGATGCCCTCTGTGGTAATGCCCTCTGTGGTAATGTCATCTGTGGTGATGCCCTCTGTGGTAATGCCCTTTGTGGTAATGCCATCTGTGGTGATGCCCTCTGTGGTAATGCTCTCTGTTATAATGCCCTCTGTGGTAATGCCCTCTGTGGTAATGCCATCTGTGGTGATGCCCTCTGTGGTAATGCTCTCTGTGATAATGCCCTCTGTGGTAATGCTCTCTGTGGTAATGTCCTCTGTGGTAACATGTAGGGTCACTGTAAACATGTACAAAGTTTGGTAGAAATATTTCAGAAAATATACAGATCACTGGTAAAGTAAAAAATGCATTGCTTATTTTACTATTAATGAAGGACATGGTATTAATAAAAATTTAATGGCCCCCTAACCCCCACATCATTACTGAACCTAGTTTGGGATTCAACTTTATAGACAGAAATAAAAAATTCTATGAAAATTAAATAAATATTCGCTTGCAATTTATGAGACAGGTTTATTAAAACATTTTAGAAACACATGGTTTATACGGCTAGACAAAGCTAATATCATTTATGTGATAAGCAAAATGGTTATTAAAATAATAATCAGCATACTACTAACAACAGTCTCTGGAAATAATAAAATTCACATTCGAAGCAAAGAGTGCAAACTTACATTGTAAGAGCTGTAGGCCCCTATACGTGTTAACGTAATACATTTGTGTAATATGTTTGGATTCAATATTGCACCTGAAGATATAGTGGGGCCAATAACAGTATCATAATGCTGGGAGCGAGATGGGTTGGGAAGAACATCAAAGTTTTACAACTAAAGCATAGCCAAACATGAATAATAATTTCAATACATTTCTTCAGCGAATTAGTTTTATCTGATTGTCTAGCTGACTTTTTTATCTCCACGATTTATTTAATTCTGACTTTATTTTCAGTTTTTCTTCATATATATACTACAACACAACACCATTCTCCAGGAATGTATTTTTAAGCAAGTTCTAGATCAGCAAAGGCCTGTAAATCCATAAAACAAGGCTAGTTGGTGGACGATGATAAGTCAATGAAATGACAACTAGTCAAAAAAATTATCGCGATCTTAAGCTGGGACATGCCATCCTAATGTTTTTATCCAGCTCCCAACATTAGGACATTATAGGTTTGGGTGTAATATTGAAGCCGATCATTTGACGCAAATTTATGGCTTTAAATGACTTGAAGTGCCAGTAGCCGGTCGGGTTGATATCACTCACCATTAAAATATTCACAGATGTAAGCATGTTCTTCACTGCAGTCCACATCCATATAAGCATCATGTGCATAACTCCACAGGACACAGTTTTCCCGGAAATCACCGTCAGGAGCGTCGTCCACCCATTCCGCCCACTCAGGGTAGAAACCATCCACTCTCTGATATACAGCCTCTGTGTTTATGTCTGACAGTCCAACCCAAGCGTCTGTCAAACTGAAGAAAAAATAAACAAGGAACACCATGGAAACCTGGCTGGAACTAAGGTTGTGTATAAAATAGTTTGGTTTATTAGTCTCCTTTGATTTTTTTTAGATATGAGTGGCAAATGACTCAAACGTTCAGAGCCTTCTGACAGTTTAACTAGCTGTAGCTCTCCTTGTTTTTATAGTATCTATCATCACCAGGTGGTACTTACAGCAGTTCACTGTAGTTCAACTTCTCTTCCGCATTATCTAGCATCAGCAGGTTACCACCTTCCCTTTCACAAAACTCCTGAGCTTTTTGCCATCTGAGGTTAACATCATAATATACTATGTCCCACAAGTTGGGATCACGACCTAAACAAATGGCGGAACTGTTGTTTACCAGTTATTGACTGAAATGAAATGGTTGAAAATGTAGAATGTTTTTGTGACATATTTTATAGTCCTGGCCTTGTCATATAACCTGTATACAATGCATACTTGGATAATATACACCTATAGGCTAAAATTTTTAATAGGTGGAACTTTGACAACCCAGGCAAAAATGTTGTGACAGCCACTTACCAAAATTGCCACCAAAAATCATTAACGACTCATAGGAACCAAGGTAAACTGTTAAAAATCAGAAAAATATAGAGAAAAAACACAACAATTGAAAAGAAAGCAATACAAAATTATAGATACTGTACCTCTTATGGCCAGACATCCAGCGCTTCTGTTTGTACAAGCTTCTGTTTGAACATGCAATTCAAAAAGTGTATTAACAACAAACAAACACAATTCCTATTAAGAAATATACGTCAACTTTACTGTAACATTATTAGTACATATTTTTCTTTTACAACTGATCCATTTAGTTGATTTTGGTGCAGTTATATAATATAGCCTAGTATAGTATAGTATACTAATACTACGCAAGCTCAATTTATCTCAGAAGATATTATGTTTAAAAAATCTTAGCGATCCTTCCTTTTGATGGGCTTTATAATTTTATGTGAAATTTAGTCACTTCGTGAATATGCCCCATTTCGAATATATGTGTCCCTAGCAGCCAAATGGTTAGCTATACTACAGTATGCTACTCATTAGCATGATATATGCACATAACCTCACATTTAGATCTTAGCTTTTTAGCGATAAACCCTTAAACAGATATTTGACACATAATTCCACGTAAATGTTATATAATCTTACCATGTTATTTAAAAATTAACGATAACATTAATCACAGCATTAGTTTATGTGACATATAAAACAATCAAACCTTTTACAAAAGATTGACAAATTGCTTTTGCTTCATTTGAGCATAGTATGTCATCGAAAATAAGTGATGTGTCTTGGCCCAAAAACATTACACATCTTTCTGTTCCTTTGCTGTAACCAGAGACCAGATCACTAAGCCAGGTGCCAGGCCATGTCGACTGTAGAGCAATACCATTTAACCATCGTAATGTACCTCTCGTATGCAAGTCTGACAGTCCGATCCAATGATCATACAGTCTGTGAAAAGAAAAATATACACAAAAGGAAATAATCCACTGTAATGTGTCTCAATTCTCCGACACACAACTTTTAGTGGCTGAAAGTCAATTATATAGGCCCCCATTTTTATCAATTTGAGATAACAAAATGTCTTGTAACTAGTTAAATTAATTAATCGATCACTTGACGCTGACAATTAGGGAATAATGAGACCAGAGTTTATACACAATCATACTCATGCCGTGGTTCTGGTTTCCATTGAATATGGCACACATACTCTATTGAAATCTGCGTAACCTTAGCTCTGGCTGAGGTTAAGCAGATTTCAACAGAGCTCTTAATGACACAGACACCATTTGGTATTCCTTGGGTACAGCACAATTTGACAAAATATAAAGCTAGAGTAAAAGAAGATCTATTTTTGATTTTTAAATATTCCTCACACTCTGTGCAGTGGTTTAACTTTCATTGTGCGGCGTATATCGGTATTAGCACAAATCGCATTCTAGCTGAACTACATGTACAATGTATTGCGGTTTGTGTGTGACTTGACCGAATGAGCAAACAGTGAAGTAGAGAACAGACATGTTTGGTGAAAATAACATTTCGTTCTGGGTGTTTTGCAATAAATGATTAACAATAGTTAATGGTACAGTTTTGGTGATGGAGCCTTAAACCTATTGTCAGCAGTGTCTATAAATAGCCACGACAAAGGAATCCTTCAAAAGAATACGACCTGGATGTTAAGAATAAACACCGCATCCTGTGTAGGCCTACACCAGGCTACAGGCTGAGTTATGCTGGGTTTAAAAATGTATGTTCAAAATAGCCTACATGGGCAGAATCAGGCTGAAACTCTTCTGCTGGCCGAGGCGGGTGCCATGTCAACACAAAAGGTGTACAAGCACCATTTACAGCCTATTGTGGTCAAATGACCTAACTAAGAACAATTCTATAAAACTAAATAGCCTTGACCTGCACATGCACATTTGTACAACCATTCTATTTTGAAATACATGTTTAAGTCAAACTGTTTCCTCATGTACAAACGTTTGCCCAAATGAAAATGGTCGAAAATTGTCCAAAATATTTGTTAAAATACAAAATGACCTACAAAATGCTCAACATTCAAAATAGCTGTAAAAATGTAGATTTGCCACCAAAATAACGCATGACACTTAAATCTGTCGAAATCTAAAATGGCCACAAACTTTCTTCAATTTCAAAATGGCCGACACAATTCAACAAAAAAACACAAGACTGAACACATCCAGCATTCGTCCAAACTTGCTGTTACTCGGCACATAGTTTTTCTTATACATAGCTATGTCTTATGTTTGGTATTATACTGCATTCATTACAAACCATGGCATGACCTACTGGTTTGCGTGGTTTATCCACTCGTAATCATCGTAATCTTCCAGATCCATGGTGGCTAATGTTCCACCATTCATCTCACAGGAATCAATGGACTGCATCCAAGACGCTTCTCCCTCAGTCCACCAGTAACAAGAACAGGTGTCCAGGCTCACTGTGGTCATACATGGCAGACGGTATGGCCTTTCCTCACCAACTGAAAATGAAGAACGGATACGTGTATGTATGACTAACCAAACTACCTGTAACTACCTAAATAACTGACTATCTGAATACTGACTGACTGCCTGACGAATGAATTAAAGAGATAACCAACTAGTGAACCAACTAACAGGAACAGGCATCACCTCACCAGCTGAAAACAATATAGACAAAGGCAATATAGCTATAAGCAATATATATATAAGCGATATAGATATAAGCAATTTAAATATATGCCATAAAGATTTGGGAAATATAGACAATATCAATATAGATATAAACAATTTAGATCTAGGCAATATAAATATAGGCAATATAGATCTAGGCAATATAGATATAGCAATATGGATATACATGTAGGCAATATAAATATAAGCAATGTAGATATAGGCAATATAGATATAGGCAATATAGATATAATTGTAGGCAAAATAAATACCCAGCAAACATGTCACATTGAAGCAATGCTGGCTTAAAGTTGGGCCAGGGTCACAGACGGTGGGCCAACATTAAGCCAGCATTGCTTCAATGTGTCGTGTTTGCTGGGTATAAGCAATATAAATATAGGCACTATAGATATAGGCAACATAGCAATAGGCAATATAGATATAGGCAATACATATAAACATAGGCAATATAGCTATAGGGTTAATCCCTTCACTCTACTGGAATCCATGTATTTCCTTTCCATTTAACTTGAGCTGTTTATATTTGCCACATACCCTACGGGGCACTCAGCCAATGCTACATCGTGCTACCTGAGTGAGTAGGCCCCTACCTCAAACTGGAAAAAGTTTACTCATTTGATAAGTATAACATCTCGCTGAGAACGTCCTTATTGTGATGGGTTACCCATTTTTAATTCCACGAATTTGATCGAAACTAAACCTGGTTGGTGAATTTAATGGGATGAGAGAGCTTACAAAATTAACCCTTTCACCGCCGGTCCCGATTATATATATATTTTTTATTTTTCTTGTCCGCTGTCGCGATTCACAGCGTTAAATTAAAGCAAATTATTCAGATTTGACAAAGTGGAGACAAGCTGTTCCTAAATCTTATTGATTAAAGATATGTCTCACTTTTAACAGGAGAGAAACAAGTGGCCATGTGGCTTTTTGAAATCTTCCTTAAATAAATACAGTTTTAACAAAAAAAAACAGGTCTTTCTTTTAAAATACTTTTAAAAATGTTGAAAACGAATTTTAGTAGTTATTGGCGCGCGCGCGAATGGTTAATAATGATATATCATGATCTAATGTGCTGCATTACTTAATACCACATATTCACCATATCTACACACACTGGACATAAGTTTGTTCACCCCCACACAATTCATGCACAAGCCACTGTTTAATGACTACTGAGCGGCCAGCTCATATACCATACTGAAATGCTTTTAAAGCTTTCAAGCTGTGTCATATGTTATCCACATATGTTTTACACATTCTCATGCAAAATTATCATTGTACTGATGGGTGGCATTAGAGACATTTGTAATGGGAATCAAATTCAAATTAGAGGCTCAAATGTAATCGGATTTAAAATCATGTAATTGCAGTGCAGTTCGGCTGTAATAAAAAAAGTGCAAAATATTTGGACAAGCAGAAGTGCAAAAAGACGCCGGCATGGTCTTAAGAAGCAGACGTCAGCTCGTGAAGGCAGACGTCTGAAGATGCTGTCAAGGTTCATAACTTGTAAAAAAACATAAAATAAACTATCCGGGTTTGGGTTTATTTGCTGTGATTCAATTAAGGTAGTAATAGTCATCACTTTGAGGGGTGAACAAGCTTTTGTTGACCAGTGTGTGTATGCTAATACCGCAGCACGTTAATGTATTCATCCCCTACTGAGAATGCAGTTAAACACAATACATTAAAACTCTCCATGAATCCGACTTCATAAAATGCACAATTCAAAATGGACAAAAGTCATTTTAAAATTATTTTTTTCAAACCATCTCTCAGTTTTTTTCAAGTGTATTGCTTTAAAAAAAAATACCGGGAGAGATATTGAGAACATCAGTTAATCAGGAAACAGAATTTACAAAGGAAATAATACAGATATTGATGTCTTTATACTTGCTTTCATTATTCTTGGAGCAGATGGGCTTTTGCTTTAACGTGCAGTCTAGTGTATAGATAAGTCCGTTGTGTAAATGCATGGCTGCACACACTTCATCTGGGGAGTCAGGCTCAGCTTCAGGCGCCCATGGAATGGGTTCTAATATTACTGTGCCGTCCAGCCAGATCCACTGGCCTTGACATCGATACAGTCCAATCCATCCATAATATGCTTTCTCTTCCCTAAATATTAATAGTACCTATCAGTTATTATGGATAAAAATCGATTTGGGGGGAGCAACGTACATCGAGCGACATACAATATCTCACGTCTTATGGTAATAACCCTTCAACCACTAGTGACACTTATATACGTCACCTGACATAATCATTTTGAATTAAGAAGCAAGTACAAAATGTCAACATTAAAATCGAGACACTTAGATCTGGCAGGTAGGCGGAAAGATTATAGACCAACAATCGTTTCAAATCTCACCCCAATTCTGCTATTGACCTCGCCACTTCCTTTTCGACATCATTCTGAAAAGAGGCCAACTCCTTGAGACCACTATCGTGGCAGAGTGTTCGTGCCTTCTCGTATTCACTGCTATGGAAATTACTATAATAGCATTGGAAACCGATCTAAAAACGTAAAAAAATAATTGAAATAGTCGTAACCCTACGGACATCTAATAAAGAAATGGTTGCTGTGAAATTCCATGAGAGCACATGATATACTCAAGAATGCCAATTTAAAATGTATATTATATACATCATATATACCTGTCAAGAGTGCATTCAGAACTATTGCTGACAGGGTCACCCTGTCAATAATAACCATGTGTTACACTATTGACAGGGTCACCTTGTCAATAATATATTAGCAAACACTGCTGACAGGGTCACCCCGCAATAGTGCTCATTCTGTGAAACGCAGTGACGTCACTCGGTGAAAACAAGGTTATATAACACCCCCTCCCCCATACTTCATTCTGTGAAACGCAGTGACGTCCCTGACGGTGAAAACAAGGTTATAAAAACCATCCCCCATGCTTCATTGTATTAGCCAGCTCGCTGAAAACAAAGGAGGTCGAGGTCATCGAGTTTCACAGAT
>OZ024908.1:15719374-15779374 GCA_964017125.1 Flabesymbios commensalis
CCGTAGTTTGGTCCAAAATTCTCACACACACAAACCTGAGAAAATGCCAGTTGTCTTTTGAACTTCAATTGTTAATCTACGATATTTTCTGCATCCACCTCCTCAGTGCACAGATTGTTTGTTTGAAAAGATGCGCCTCTTGTTGCTGACAGACAAAAACAAAACAGTGCGCGAGTATTTTTAAGTCATTGCTCGTTACCAATTTCACGTGTGTTTGGTTTATAATTGGGTCAGTTAGCTACACGGTTAGACGCGCAGGTGTCAGAAACATAGTACGATTAATGGGTGGCCCAATGTATATGATAAAACTGATAAATTTTAACCATTATTGAAAGCTCTCGAATGTAGAATTTGCGATGCCATTATCAGGTGGGCGCTTGAAGAATTTAGCTGGATATTACATTTTCTGCTTTTAATTATCGTAGATATTTGTGTGTGGAAATAACTATATATTGTTTATTGATAATACATTTTTGACCACTGAAAGGATAAACGTCAGTTTGTGCAATTGTGGATAATATTTCTGTTGAATCCGTAGAAATGACAAACAAAAGAAAAATCCGTAGATTGTATAACGTTTGAAAAATCCAAAAAACGGACAGATTCACAGAATTGACAAGCCTTGGATTATAATATTACAACAATGTGATTTAATGTCTAACAACCCGCCATGGCCAGCATCAGCCCTGGGCTTACGCCTCGGTCTGCTGTTGACTATGCAAATCTCTGCCCAAGGCAATTTTCTTTAATTTTTCACCCATTTCAAGTCATCTTCATCCACTACAAGTCGAGAATTGCGACAGCAATTCGCGGCTTGTAGTGGATCGAGATGACAGTGGTAAATTAAACTCGAAAGGGTTGAGGCATGTTGTATTTGTTAGTTTTATAGTATAGTAAAGAGTTTTGTTATTGTTTTTTAAACATAGTTTTGTTTGAAGAGTAATACGATAAAACGGTATATTCTTTAATTTAAAACAGAATTATTAAGATACAATTGGAAAGATCCTTATTAATGAAATAGTGTAAAATGTAAAATAAAAAGTTTGCATATAGATTGCATTCGACAATACGGCTGAAGGGGAATATGGAATTGGCAATAACAGTTATTGTTATGCAATAACTGCGGGCTGATAAAACAGCTCGATGAAGGAGGGTGTTTCACATAAAGCCTTGAAATCTGGATCCTACCTGTTCAGTTTCTCCCGAATGTGTTTTTCATGTCCTTTATCTAAAATGTCGCCGAATTCTGTTCAGCTAATGCTCCATTGTGTGTGGTTTCTTATTGTGTTCAATCCACTGTCACAGTGTCCACAAATGACATTTGCTATTCAAAGCAGACAGGTAGGTTTACGACGGGCTCAGAAGACATACTTTTTAAATATTGAATATCCTAACGATTTGATCACGTTGTGCCGCCGTGGCTTGTCGTGTGCGGCAGCCATAACGGCTTTCCTCAGTCAACCCGTGCAAAACAAAATACAAGATACCATGTAAAACGTAACATTCATTTTCGGGAATATTTCACGAAATAGATCTACAAAATAACATTTTTTATAAAATTATACAAATTGCAGTGACTTTTATTGCGTAGGTCTACTCTTTACTTTTCTTGTCAAATATCCGTGTGTTTTTTTGTTTGAATTGATTGGACATTGAATAACACATGTTTAACCCTTCAACCGCCAAATTATTCAATCTGAATTTTCACCCACTTGAAGTTGTGTCTTGCTGACGCGATCCACAACGTCAAGTGAGTGAAAATTATTCAGATTTGACAAAATGGAGGTCAACTGTTTTCAAATATTTTGCTGATTGATGACACATTTTATCTTTAATATGTTTAAAAGGAGGTACTTAATGTGCTAATAAAAAATGAAAACCCGATTATATGCGGCACCGGCGGTTAAAGGGTTAAACAGTGCGGTGAAAATTGAATTATTTACTGTACGAACTGGTTGACTCTGTGCTGTAAATTATATATTTGTATATATCGGACAGTAACTCCACGAAAACTAAAATCGATTGTATATCATCGACATCCTGGCCTAGTTTTGAATTTAAATTATTGATTCGAACTGTGTCAGTCCGGGATCTCTGAAGCCGTTGGAGTGCAGACCCTTTACAGATATGTAACCCTAAATCTCTGAGACATTCACGCTATCTACAGACCCTTCCTTCGCAGACATGTAACCTTAAATCTCAAAGATATTCACGGCGTTTCACAGACCCTTTACAGACATTTAACCCTATATCTCTGAGATATTCATTCCTATCTACAGACCCTTTACAAACATTTAACCCTAAATCTCTGAGATATTCATCCCTATCTACAGATCTTTTACAAACATTTAACCCTAAATCTCTGAGATATTCATCCCTATCTACAGATCCTTTACAGACATTCAACCCTAAATCTCTGAGATATTCACCCCTATCTACAGACCATTTACAGACATTTAACCCTAAATCTCTGAGATATTCACGGCCCTTCACTGACCCTTTACAGACAGTTAACCCCAAATCTCTGAGATATTCACCCCTATCTACAGACCCTTTACAGACATTTAACCCTAAATCTCTGAGATATTCACCCCTATCTACAGACCCTTTACAGACAGTTAACCCTAAATCTCTGAGATATTCACCCCTATCTATAGACCCTTCAAAGACATTCAACCCTAAATCTTTGAGATATTCACCCCTATCTACAGACCCTTTACATACATTTAACCCAAAATCTTTGAGATATTCACCCCTATCTACAGACCCTTTACAAAAAATTAACCCTAAATCTCTGAGATATTCACGGCCCTTCACTGACCTTTTACTGACATTTAACCCTAAATCTCTGAGATATTCACCCCTATCTACAGACCCTTCACAGACATTTAACCCTAGATCTCTGAGATATTCACCCCTATCTACAGACCCTTCACAGACATTTAACCCTAAATCTCTGAGATATTCACCCCTATCTACAGACCCTTCACAGACATTTAACCCTAAATCTCTGAGATATTCACGGCCCTTCACTGACCCTTGACTGACATTTAACCCTAATTCTCTGAGATATTCACCACTATCTACAGACATTTTACAGACATTCAACCCTAAATCTCTGAGATATTCACTCCTTTTTACAGACCCTTTACAGACATTTAACCTTAAAGCTCTGAGATATTCACCTCTATCTACAGACCCTTTACAGACATTTAACCCTAAATCTCTGAGATATTCACCCCTATCTACAGAACCTTCACAGACATTTAACCCTAAATCTCTGAGATATTCACAGCCCTTCACTGACCCTTTACAGACATTCAACCCTAAATCTCTGAGATATTCACCTCTATCTACAGACCCTTTACAGACATTTAACCTTAAAGCTCTGAGATATTCACCCCTATCTACAGACCCTTTAGAGACATTTAACCCTAAATCTCTGAGATATTCACCTCTATCTACAGACCCTTTACAGACATTTAACCCTAAATCTCTGAGGTATTCACGCCTATCTACATACCCTTTACTGACATTTAACCCTAAATCTCTGAGGTATTCACCCCTATCTACAGACCCTTCACAGACATTTAGCCCTAGATCTCTGAGATATTCACCCCTATCTACAGACCCTTCACAGACATTTAACCCTAGATCTCTGAGATATTCACCCCTATCTACAGACCCTTCACAGACATTTAACCCTAGATCTCTGAGATATTTACCCCTATCTACAGATCATTTACATACATTTAACCCTGTATCTCTCAGATACTCACAGCGATTCACAGACCTTTTACAGACATGTAACCCTATATCTCTGGGATATTCACCGCGATCTACAGACCCTTTACAGACAACCCTATATCTTTTCACGGCAATTCATCTACAAGGGACAGAAAAAAACTCGGATTTGTAAAATTAAGTCATATCGATATTAGTTTCACAGGTTTAAGATATTTACGATGTCCAGGTACATCAGTGTAAATAAAGCCACGGAATAAACAAATATATCGATATAAGTGTTCTAAGGGTTAACCCTTGCAACGCTGAAATATTTGTGTATAAACCATGGAGACGAAAGTTTTCCTTCCAATTTAAATCAACATGTATGTCTTAGTTAGCTCTTCCCGCTTCTTATGAATACCCATGTTATGGGTCTACGACCGTTAGAATGTTTTTGATTTTTTTTGTGCGGGGAATGCTAATAAAATGCATTAAAAGCGATTATAGCGCACTTACCGCTTAAAAAGTGAACAGATATAATAAGCATGATAATGGTCCACGGCGGACTTATTTATTCATCAAAAATTGCAATTTTTCAGTGCAAATTAAAATATCGTGAGTAAATTCCAACTTCCTTGAAATTGTGAGTTGCGTAGTAAAAAATGAATTATTGTTGTTCGCGCTGATGCGATCGGTATATAAGGTGGTAGCAAATGCACAAATACAAGTCCTACCTGCTCTCCTGACGCGTTCTATGATTGGTGGACTTGGACGTATAGACCCCAAATGTTGTTTATCTCAACGTACGTATTGCTAAATATATATGCAGAAAAAACACCGATTTTTGCTTTACATTATTCATAAAACTAGGCGAAAACGACAAGATAGTCATGGTGTATTTGTGAAGCGCATAGTTATATAATACGCTCTAAGATTAGTGTAGTATGGGTGCACAGATACTATTATGTAGAACTCATAAGTTTGTGTCATAAATCACCTCCAAAGCTGCAAGTTAAAGCGTAAATACCAGAATAACTGACTTTCCAAGGCATAAGCCCTCATCGGTTACCAAATGAACATACATATATGTGGTCACATAATGACCACAATCTGATTATTCGCCATACGTAGTATATATAAATGCATTTTTGTTCACTAAACAATCAGTACAATATTGCAGGTTAAAGTAGGTGAGTATTGATGATTCTTTGATTACATATTGTGGGCCCACACGCAGCGTGGTCAACGTCCACAGGAGTGGGGGCCGCCGCAATGTAAATATTATGGTTCAGTGAAGCAAAACGACAAAGCAATATGCCTATATAAGCACAGAAATAATCCTAAAATTAAAACTTATAAAATAATGTTTTAATGCGTTGTACCACGTTTACATAAACAGGAGTGACATCTACATGTACATGTTCTTGACATGTACATTAATTATAAAATGCTAAACAAATTAAAAACCGAATATAATCGTGACAGCATTTAAAGACTTAAACAAACAGTACAATATTGCAGGTTATTGTACATGGGTCACTGGGTCGTCATAATGCGTACATATTGTGGACCCGGCCGCATGCGCAGATTGGTCTACGTCCACATGTGTAACATTTAGGCCGGGAGCCAGATCTAGCCCTCGTACTCACAAAAGCTAAGACATTTTCACTGCGATTTTTATTTAGCTTGACCATTGGGACATAGCGAGTTTTGGCTATTTTTTGCCAAACAGGACGCTTTAAGTCCTAGAGCCAATTTTACCATTTTTTAGAAGGACACCAAAATAAAATTGACAGCAATTTGAAAAATTGTTCAAAATGGTAGTAGTTTTACTTCTTTTCACTATTGTTTTATTCATAGCCCTCGGCAATATACACATGTAGGTCACTGAAAAATATTCTTGCCCAGATTTCATTTTGAATATTTTTTTCAACCCTTTCATCAATACCGTCGCCTAAAAAATACTAAAGTGTCCCCATTATGTCCCCAGAAGACCGGAAGTTAAAAAGTTAAAAAATCTAGGGCCAATTTTTTTTATAACTACATAATTAAGATACGCGCGTCATTATCGCTAACTCTAATTTGCGGTAAAATTCAAATGTGCTGATATATCTGCCTCCAATAGGCTATTATATGAAAGTTAACTCATGCTGTGGATATTTATCATTATATTTATTATGAATATTTTGTGTTCATCTCACATTTATGTTTATGTTCACATGTTTATGAAGAGTATATATATAAAATGACACTTTGAATGCTAAGACCAATTTTTTGCTTACAGTGTATATATACTGTGGATATTTAATATTATATGTAATATAAATATTTAATATTAGTCCCATATTGATGTATATGTTTAAATGCTTGATGGAAAACCAAATAATATGTATAATGACACTTTGAATGCCAAGGCTGTGTTTTTTTAATAAATCTAAAATAATGCATAATAAAGCACAATACTTAAGACGTGTATGTTGACCAATGTGGCGTTATCCAGATATCCATAGATATTACAATAATAAGCACAGGATAAATATATTATATTTAATAACTGACTGGAAGAACAAGGTGAAATTTAATTGTTTTATACAGTTTGAATGCTAGGGCAGATTTTTTGTTTGTAAAAAACTATAAATAATCTGGCTATTATTATGATTAGTATACATATTTTATGTTAGTCGCATATTGATGTTTAATTCTTTATGGAGAACAACGGTAATATATATATTAAATGCACTTTAAATGCTAAGGCTATTTATTTATATTTTATTATAAGGACAATGCTTGAGATTTAATATGTTGTATATTGAGCATTATAGGCGGGCGGCGTGGCGCCGTGGTTAAAGCTGCCTGCTTGGAAAGTCGGAGATCGCGGGTTCGAACCCCACTCTGGCCTCCGAGTTTCAAAGAAACAAAATGTTTCTTCCCCGATCAATCGTAAGGATTCAATATTGTGGAGAGCCTCCGTGACCGAGAGGTAGCGTGTTCGGCCTCAGACCGCCAGGGCTCGAATTTCGAAGTCTGTGTCTGGAGGGCAGTGTCCATCATCTCATTTAGCAGCCTATATGTGCACAAAGGTGGCCTAAAACCCCATTCATTTCATTTCATATTGAACATTTTGTCATCAATACGAGTATCCCTACAGATTATAATAAAAAAGACAAGATAAATATCTTATATTTAATAAATGACTAGAAGAACGAGGTGGGGTTAACATTTAATGGTATGCGCCGAAGTAAAAACTGCAAACGCGGACACGTTTGCCCTACCACCGATAGCAAATAACCTTTTATTGATGATTTTACATCAGAGATGTTCCAGCTAAAATGGCCAATGCTGCTAATATAATTTTGCCATCCATTCATAAAGTACATTTTTAGCACTGACTAGTACCAGAAATGATAAAGTATCTGATTTTTTAAAAAAAGGGGATAAAGTGAAGACCTGAAGACTGAAAAAGTTCTTGTTGTCCAATAACGAACATAAACGTCAACTGATGAGTCTGCTTAAACTCAAGTTGTACTATAATACCAATGCTTTAGAAGTTGAAAAACAACATAGTTCGCCATCTAGAGGGTGGTGAAGCCACATGGTCGTTTTCAGATATTTCATCAATACCAGTATCTGAACTAAATCTTAGCTCTACTGATTCTAGAATCATCACGCGTACACATTAGATATGTTAAAAAGTGTGGATACACCTCAGAATCAAAAGGGACTCAATTGCTTCTGTATTACCAGAATGTGTGTTTTGTAATTAAACCAGCTAAGTTGATTGAACAGGTTCTGATAATAACACAAGCAACGTTGAGCAGCTTTTACCCGCTTGGTGTATTTCACTTGAGCAGGTTCTGTTCTGGTCATTTGCTCTCCTGTGAGCTTTAAAACCTTCTAAAGTTGATTGAGCAGGCTCTGCTATCACGGGTAGCAATGCTGTTTCAACATTTAAAGCGATGGGGTAAAGTTAAACCATACAAAATTCTGCAGAATGCCCCCAATATGCACCTACATTAGCAAGCTTAGGTGAAGAATGAGATCCTTAATAACATATATTGAATCATTCAACATAATTTTGTTGCGCTGTTTATTGTTACATATATATTCTGTTAGGCCAATGAAATTCGGGAGGTCAAAGTTGGGAATGTATGTGAAAACTTGGCTACCATCAAATCCTCATCAGCAGGTGATTTATTCAATTATCCACCTTGTCATCGCACTTTCAAACAGAAATAGCACATTTTCAATACGCCATTTTAAAAAGATCACATCAATCCTCTTTGAGTGTGCCACTTGCTGCTACACATTATGGATGGGCCATTGACAACGAGAGTGGAATTAAAAAACTCCGTGGTTTCTAGATTATATAATTCTACAGCATTTAGTCTGACGAAGATGATAATACAGCTGACGATGGTAATCTGCTCAGTTAACTTGCTGATGACATAGTTTCCTCATATTACGTTTGTATAATCAAAGTAAATCAACATATATTTCAGATGCACATCTATTATTTAAATTTTACCTGCATTATGTCTAGATAATATGGAAATATATAACGTGTATACACACTAATACCATGTGGGGAAATATTAATTATATGGACATAATACCCCCTCCTTGATGGATATGCCCACTCCACTGTCAGTTTTTTTGTTTTTACGATAATTTTAATTTTCTCATATGCCACTAGGTACACGTAGGCCTATACCTATTGGGTACAGATCGACGCTTAGTAAAGTTGGTAGAATGGTTTTAACTTTTATTAGCACCAAATTTGCATCTGTCCTGTTGATTTGTATCGATACACCCATGTTTGTTTCCTTCGGTCCCGGGTTTCGGCGCATACCATTAAATGTTAACCTCACCTCGTTCTTCTAGTCACTTATTAAATATAATATATTTATCTTGTGTTTTTTATTATAATCTGTAGGGATACTCGGATTGATGACAACATGCTCAATATGAAATGAAATGAATGGGGTTTTAGGCCACATTTGTGCACATAGGCTGATAAATGAGATGACACTGCCTTCCAGAAACAGACTTCGAAATTCGAGCCCTGGCGTTCGGAGGTCGAGCACTTTACCTTTTGGTCACGGAGGCTCTCCACAATATTGAATCATTACAAGTGAGCAGGGAAGAAACATTTTGTTTCTTTAAATCTCGGAGGCCAGAGTGGGGTTCGAACCCGCGATCTCCGACTTCCAGGCAGGCAGCTTTAACCACGGCGCACGTCGCCCGCCCATAATGCTCAATATACAACATATTAAATATCAAGCATTGTTCCCTATTTTAAAATGAAACTAAATAGCCTTAGCATTTAAAGTGTATTTATATAATATATAAATACACTTTAAATGCTAAAGATATATATATTATATTACTTTTGGTCTCCATAAAGAATTAAACATCACTATGCGGCCAGCATAAAATATGTATGCTAATCATAATAAGAGCCAGATTATTTATAGTATATTACAACAATTAAATTTTATCTTGTTCTTTCAGTCAGTCTTATGCATTGTGCGTTACTATGCATTATTTTAGATTTATTTTAAAAAAACTCAGCCTTGGCATTCAAAGTGTCATTATACATAATTATTTGGTTTTCCATCAAACATTTAAACATCTACATCAATATGGGACTGATATTAAGTATTTATATTACATATAATATTAAATATCCACAGTATATATACACTTCAAGCAAAAAATTGGTCTTAGCATTCAAAGTGTCATTTTATATATTTTTTCTTCATAAACATGTAAACATAAACATCAATGTGAGATTCACATAAAATATTGATAATGAATATAATGATAAATATCCACAGCATGAGTTAACTTTTATATAATAACATATTGGAGGCAGATATATCAGCACATTTGAATTTTACCGCAAATTAGAGTTAGTGATAATGACGCACGTATCTTAAATATGTGGTTATAAAAAAAAATTGGCCATAGATTTTTTAATTTTTTAACTTCCGGTCTTCTGGGGACATAATGGGGACACTTTTTACGAATAAACTTGACACATATTTTATAATGTTTGTATTTTTTTGGCGCCGGTAATGATGAAAGGGTGGAAAAAAATATTCAAAATAAAATTTGTGCAAAAATGTTTTTCAGTGACCTACATGTGTATATGGCCGAGGGCTATGAATAAAACAATAGTGAAAATAAGTAAAACTGTTACTATCTTGAACAATTTTATCAAATTGCTGTCAATTTCATTTTGGAGTCCTTCTAAAAAATCGTAAAATAGGCCCTAGGACTTAAAGCGTCCTGTTTGGCAAAAAAGAACCAAAACTCGCTATGTCCCAATGGTCAAGGTCAATAAAAATCGCAGTGAAAATTTCTTAGCTTTTGTGAGTACGAGGGCTAGATCTGGCTCCCGGCCTAATTAACATGATCAATAAAGCCAACTGCTCGCTTGATCATATCCAGTTTTATTATTATATTTATTAATCAATCCCCTTAGGCCGGGATCCCGATCTAGCCTACGTGCCCATTAAATTTAGGATTTTTTCACTGCTATTTGATTTAGTTTGATACCTGGGTCATAACCAGTTTTTATTCCTTTTGCCAAACATAACGCTTTCAGCCCTAAGGCCCATTATACTATTTTCTAGATGTCCTATTAAAAAAATTGACAAAAATTTGAAAAATTGTTCGGAATAATAGTAGTTTTATTATGTCTCCCCCTCTGAAGAGGTGGGGACATGTTGGTTTACCTTTCTCTACTCAGTTTGTCAGCTCGATGCATGTCTGTCGCTTTCTCTCCGCCTGTATGTCCCATTCATTTCTGTCCTTCTGTCCAGCGCATTCTATCGTGCAGGCGGTAAATGTTTTCAGAGGTTCAAAATGGAATGGGAAAATTGTCTTGTCATGTGAGTGTTCGATTGGCATCACGGTTCAAATGGTCGATATTTTTCCACCAGTAACACCTGATCGTTTTTGTTAACAGTGATTTGATCACGTAACTACTTTTGTGTCACAGTAAGGTGGAAAATATTCAGTAAGCCAGCACCTACATACATGGCTGGCTAACACTTATGCTTGGCTCCATCGTCGGGCACTATTATCAAGGCAAATATCAGGCATTGGGAGACCACCAACATCCCTTAATTATGTAGAAAATGTTTTGGCGTCAGTGGCAAAAAGTCATCGGGATCGGTACTGTTATGTGTAAATAGCCTGTTTAAGACAGCTTTAACTTCAATCAGAGCAGTACCCAAAACTGATTCTGTGACATACATTTCTCTTTGCGAACCGATCTTGGTGCAGTTTTTACAGATATCACTAATCTTTCCCAGATACCCCTAAAATGTGGCCGAGGCCTAGGCTAATTAATTTTACTCGGAATGCAGAAAATGTTTACACAGGTCTACAATTTTTCGTTGATTGTATTGACTGTCAAAACTATCATTCATCGACAAGGCATGACAAGGCTTGATTCATCAAGGCATGATCAAGACTGCATCCCGAGTGAGATTAACCTAGGCCTAGCCACTACAGTTTGTCTAGACTACATTAAGCTATCTAATCAGTGTGCTGTATTTTAAAAAATCATGTCATTCTACTGAGTCTGACATGGCTGATCGAGATGCAACTGATTTGTCTTAAGAACCGGTGTGTAGCATTTATGTCCAGCATAAACTAAATGTGGGTAATTTGGTTAAATTACGCTCTATACACCGCCCCATCAGAAGCACCAGACGCATTCCACTCAAGAGACTACATGATACCACTTTTGCAGAAGTGTGCATTGTGGCGCTTCATATTGTGCACACAACTCACCCCTCACAATTTTTCAGGCGAATTGGAGAATTCACGAGAAGTATAGATACACAGCATTTAAGAGCCACAATGCAGAAATAAACCAATAAAATTGATGCGACATTCATGCTTACTAAAGATGCTAACAGGCATTTGTCAAAGTGGCGATGGACAAAAGTGTTATCGATTCCGCGTTTCCTTGCTAGTCAATATTTTGTAACCCAGTTTTTGTAAGTTTTTTGTCTATTCCCGTCTCTGGTTATCCAGATCAATCTCTTACGGTTATCTCGAAACGGCTTGTCTGACGACAAAAAGCTTTCAAATCGCAATATCTTAACGAATTTTTGATCGATAGCTCCCAAAATTCTTACACGCCATGTCGCCATGACCATAAAGCATCCTGGAAAGTTGTATTTAAATCTGAAAATAAATTTCCTAACAATTTGCATAAGTATAAAATGTTTTACATCGTCACAACAACCCACAACAAGTACTACAAAAACGCCTTTTAATGTTTAATCTATTACCTCACAGTTTGTTGGCAATTCGCGACCGCGACTCCGGGGATTCCCATGGACTCAACATAAGGGATTTATTTTGTTTTGTGACCCAGTTTTTTAAAAGTTTTTCGTCTGTTTCAGCTCCTTCTTTTCGTCGCTAGTCTTCCAGAATAATCTCCCACGGTTGTCGAGCAACAAGGCTTTGAAGGGCGGTCGGGTTTCTATTGATAATGTATGCCCTTTAAGTGTCATTATCTCAGAAACGGTTTGTCTGACTCAAAAAATGGACAACTCGTCATATCTCGAGAACAAATTGCTTGATACAGTGTAGGTCTCAAAATTAATACATGTCTTGTCGCCATGACTATAAAGTATCCTGGACAGTTTAATATCACATTTAATATTACAGCGCTCATGTGACAAAATTGTTTAACATTTTAAAATCGATTCACTTCATGTCCCCCAGCAAACACAAAACATTTGTATAACATTTGTACAACGTCGGTCGAACGTCTTCGACGTTGGACCAACATTGTCCAAATGTTATACAAATGTTTTGTGCTTACTGGGTCTTCACGCCTTCTTCAGCTCTTTATTTCTGTCATTGTTCTTTCATATTTTGAGCAACATCGCTTCAATGGCCTTGGGGGTTTCTCTTGATAATGAACTATAAGCCCTTTAAGTGTCATGATCACAAAAACGGTTTGTCTGATGCCATAAAGTTGTCAAATCGTCATATCTCGAAGAATTTTGACTGATACCTCTTCGATTGATACCTCTCAAAATTGATACATGTCGCCATGACCATGAAGCGTCCTGGGCAGTTGTATATCAATCTTTCTTGATAATTTACATAAGTAAAAAAATCACATCGCTGCAGTGACAAAAGTTCGTTATCGTTTTTAAATCGGTTTCTTTTATGTTCTTTGTCTCTACAAGAATTGCAAGAACGTTTTTTATGCATAAACTATATCCCCACGGCTTATCTATAATCCACAGTCTACGACGCTGGTACAACATTGAATTGACACTGGGACACTGGGACAACATACCTTAATCGGTTTATGTTGGTCCACCTTTTGCGACGGTGGGCCGTCATTAACCCAACATTGTGCCAATGTATCGTATTCGCGGGGTGATAGTGGCCTAACTAAGTGACATTTTTTCTCATTTTTTCGTTCTAGGTTGTGAGATCAGACATATAGAATAGTATGTCTTTGGAATCGAACCTTCGCGGAGAATGACAAATTTATACAATTTACACTTTTCTAATGCTTGATACATATGGAGTTGATAGTGTTCACTCAATGCTGAGCCAACATTAGACCAACATTGGGTAAGCGCATTGTGCTCCTGCAGTCTGTTTCACTAGATCTTGAGAGGAGTCTTTAATCAATTTGCTCGGTCGCTGTTTAAAAATTCTGTAAATTCGGTGGAATTTTGTTGTCTATTATCGAAGCTAGACCATTTAGCATCTAATAAAATTTCGAAGTGACAGCTCTTAGGAAATATATTACACGCAGAGATGTTGGGGGAAGCTTAAAAAATTATCAAAAAAATTGTACAGAAAAAAATAAAAAAGCAACTGAGAAAAAATGAAAAAAGACTACTCTGGTGAAACAGACAGTAGATAGAACAAGTGAGCTGAATAAAGTTGAAAATAATAAGTTTGTAAACACTGCTCTTCTTATTTGTTTAGTAAAATACAATATCTCAAATCAGAGGCAAACATATACAAAAGCTAGAATGTAAAAAAATAGTATAATTCAGTTTTCTCAAGTCACGTTTTCTCAGGTGGTGTTGAATTGTAGGTGTTAAGAGCAAAATTGAGTTCACGTTTTCTTTAACATTAAAAACATTCTTAATACTGTCATTCCACATACAGACGGTATGACGTTAATTACCTTGTATATATAAGTGAAAAATATCATATTTCAGGTATTTATCGGACGTATTTTAATACAATCTATTGATGGAAATTACCACTATCCTTTGAAATGTCAACGTTGTGATTTTCAATTGTATATAAAGCATCTGAATGTTTAATAACCACTTATATTAGCTTTGATCATTGATATCAAACTAGTCTACATTACATAATAGCGTTTATTTGCAGACATCAAGCATGTTAGGTCTTTTAACAATTAGTGTTGCTTTTTATCTCCAACTTATTTTGTTTCAAGGATCGCTGGTTACTACATCTGCTCATTTGATTCTGTAAAGTTTTCTCAGATGTAACCAATCAAGTCAAACTTTCCGATAGGCAGGATGTTGTAATCAGTCACTACAAACCTCCATTTGCTGCCGAACACTGGAGCAGCAAACCAGGAGATATGAGTGTTCCCGAAGAAGCTGTAGCTCAACGCACCCTGAAACAGGTAGAGATGGGGGGGTCAAAGGTCACAAACTGACACAGATAGAGATGAGGTTAAATGTCATACCCTGATATATGTACAGATGGGGGATTAAAATCCACACCCAAGACATGTAGAGATGGAGTTAAAGGTCACACCCTGGAATATATAGACGTGGGGTTAAAGGGCATACCTTGAAACACGTGGGGTTAAAAGTCACGCCCTGCAACATGTAGGGATGGGGTGAAAGATCGGGTCAAAGGTCACGCCACACCACTTAAATCACACAATTAATGTTGGTGACATTTGACAAGAATTAAAACCCAATATGTAGCCTACATTTGGTACACCTATATATACAAACATGATGTCGAATTAATATTTTAACAGCTGAATTACATCTATGGCAGATTTTTCATTACATTTAGCTCAACGTCTGAATTTTACGTTTACAGTCAGTATTCTTTTTTTACATTATTACATCTGACCTCTTCGTGGACGGTTTTCCACACTCCAGTACTGAAAACCTGTACTTTGTACGTCTTTGTGTACTGTCCCACATTGTCGCATCTCTTCATTAGCACTATGCCAAACGCAGTGGCTGGGGTTTCTGTGTCAACTTCCACATAGTACGGCGCTGTGTGCGAGCCTGGATTGAGTAAGTACAAAAACACATGTCTCTAATGTTTAAACTGTACGGAGCTTTTAAAGGGACATCTGCAAAATAAAAATATTTTGAATCTGTGGCCACAGATTTGAATCTGTGGAAACAGATTGGAATCTGTGGGAACGGATTGCAATCTGTGGCCACAGATTCGAATCTGTGGGAACAGATTCGAATCTGTGGGAACAAATTCGAAACTGTGGCCACAGATTCAAAATATTTTTATTTTTCAGATGTCCCTTTAAAAGCTTCGTACAACTGCCACCTTTTATGTGATGACATAAGGTGTTTCAACTCTATTACATTGTGGGTGATGATAAATAGATTTGGAACCGTATTTGATGTGTTAATTGAATATACCTAATGCGATGTAGTTTTTTTTATCAACTAATGAGAAACATCGTTGCATAATTCACGGGGCGTCAAAGAACCGTTTTTGTGCCCTGCATAAAATGAAACGCTAATCGACTATAAAGACAGCTTTTCTTTATATTACGTTATATTACGTTATCCAACACATTTTTCTTCTGTACTCCGTTACTCATTTCAATAATATAAAGACCCCGGCACATTTCCCGCAAAAATAGGGCGGTCGAATAAGCGTTTTTTTTCAAAGAAAGAAACGTAACACTGACGTGATTTTTAAAAATTGGTGTCTCCAAACAAAAATGAAGCGGCGAAATAGAAACAAAATAGTGCTTCCAAAAAGCATGGAGCGGCGAAATATATATTTTTTTAATAAAAAATTTCAATCACGGTAAAATCGGAGCGGCAAATCCGTCATCCATAAAAATAATTTGCTGTGGCCTAAAGGTACGGCCTCACCAAACGCCGCGCCGCGCTTTAAAAAAAGGTAAAACTGTACTGTTTATCATTGCAGGGGCTACACTGCGCCGCGTTTGTGGCCAATCACGATAGCCAGGAGAGTCACGTGTCGTAAAAACTCCCATTCATGCATAATCAGCATCCCATGAAGACTTGATTTTCACGCGGCACAGCGTTTAGTGGGGCCGTAGCTTAACACATCCCTGTGATAGTGACACTTAGCTAAAAGCAGCCGGATCCTTATTTTTTATTTTTTAACAAAGAAAGGGTCTTTCAAAAACCGCAAAACGTCTGCTTGAACAAAATTACACCGTATGCTGATTAAAAGCCTCCAACTTTTCAATTATTATTAAATATACTTCAATATCCAAGGCAAACTACGTACTGTTTCCAACCCATGCGCAGACGGCATCGTCTTCGTTATAGTCGTCTAATCGTGCTCTGTAGGCAGCAGAACCCGAGAAAACAGAATTGGCTGAAAACGCGCCATCTGGAATCCCACGATCAGAAAACAAGAAGCCAACTTTTCTTCCAAATGCCGATGCTGATAAAAAAATGGTTACAATGTTATATGGTTATGTTAAGTTCAAGTTAAGTTAATACTAATGCTAAGAGTTAGATACGTCTCTGTCAGAACTCAATTTCAAATTTACACGAGAATCCCAGCTTCTTCAGGTATATGAAAACGTGCACATGTAAAAATATTGGTAGATAATAAGCAGTCAGTAGAGCAGCCTATATTTATTTACAATGTGTGCATTTATATAAATAAAATTGTTTTTAAAGATGAAAAAGAAGACACACATAAACGTAATGTCATATAAACATTTTTTAAATGTCATTTTTACTTTCAAACGGCAAGTCCTCAACAATGCCTCAACAATGCTAGTGTACATTTATATAGATAAAGTCGTGTTTAAAGCTGCCCTGATATTATATAACGATTGCTAAATATTACAATAGTTATGTTACTCACAGCAAGTAGTGGGATCCGACTCATAACCACTGGTCACTTGACTGGTCATCATGACCAATGTCACAAGTATGGTGATAAAGCTGACCATTCTACAAATTATAAACATAAAGTAGGTCTACTAAACATAAAAACTGAAAGAGTTAAGGTCACAGTTTCAGGCAATAAGCTGGCTAATCTACCAAACAAAATATATAGAAAGATTAAAAATAAAAAAAAAATAAAAAAAATAAAAGTACTGTCAGTTATAGTTAACAATCTGAACATTCTTCAAAAAAGGCTACGGGTTTAGCGAAATATTTAAAATATAATTGCCTTTAAATGGAAAACCCTAATGATGATGGCCATTCAAATAGTTTAAAAAAACATTAACAATAATAGTGCTTGTCGTTCAAGACAATATAAATATCGGAACTAAAAATATAATTTTGGGTGGACCATAGTTTTGAGTATTAAGATATCATCTTTATCTTAAGTGTATGAATTAGAATACTGATTATTAGTAGCATTAATTTATTCTTATCCATGCAGTACATGGTGGCTGAAAATCTGCAGGACACATCGTCATCAAATATATAATAATGCATTTTTAATTTAATCTGTCTGTTTCACCAGATCCTGGGAGTAGCCTTTTTTCAATTTTCATTTTTTTATTTCGGACATGCATGTCCAAAATAAGAAATACTGGAATTTGGTATCTATATCTCGCTTAACTGGTATATAAGCTGCACAAATAATAAAAAAAACGTTTGCAGTTCTAGTCTATGGTCATGTTTACATCATATGGTTATAATAAGAAACCAAAATAAAATTACCGATTTTTGGATGATTTAGCCTGAATGTTTCGCTTTAAATATTCGGCAACAACAAAGTGACATATCCAGTACGCGCTGCTGAACATGTCAAGTATGAATACTTCATACCTGACATGAGACATGGAGAACAATCAATCAATCAATCAATCAATCAATCAATCAATCAATAAATCAATCAATCAATCAATCAATCAATCAATCAATCAATCAATCAATCAATCAATCAATCAATCAATCAATCAATCAATCAATCAATCAATCAATCAATCAATCAATCAATCAATCAATCAATCAATCAATCAATCAATCAATCAATCAATCAATCAATCAATCAATCAATCAATCAATCAATCAATCAATCGATCGATCGATCGATCGATCGATCGATCGATCGATCGATCGATCGATCGATCGATCAATCGATCTATCGATCAATCGATCAATCGATCAATCGATCAATCAATCAATCAATCAATCAATCAATCAATCAATCAATCAATCAATCAATCAATCAATCAATCAATCAATCAATCAATCAATCAATCAATCAATCAATCAATCAAGCAATCAAGCAATTAAATAAACCAATCAATCAATCAATCAATCAATCAATCAATCAATCAATCAATCAATCAATCAATCAATAAATCAATAAATAAATAAATTAATAAATAAATAAATAAATAAATAAATAAATCAATCAATCAATCAATCAATCAATCAATCAATCAATCAATCAATCAATCAATCAATCAATCAATCAATCAATCAATCAATCAATCAATCAATCAATCAATCAATCAATCAATCAATCAATCAATCAATCAATCAAGCAAACTTCTATAGCGCCTATATCCTCAGCGGACCGAGCTCAGAGGCGCACAAATCCTTAGAGTGATCATGTGTCATAATCGAGGCCAAAGCTGGTTCGTCAACAGGGAGCCTGGCTTCTGAGGGACTAGGGTGGAAAAACCAGGTCAAATAGGTGAGATTCCGGAATGCTAAGATTGTTTTGACATTACGTATTGGCACAGGCAGGGCGTTCCATAAGGCTGGACCAGATATAAAAAATCTCTTGACCCATTCTTAGTCTTTATACGAGGAACAACAAATCTATTTGATTTTGTGGGGCGTAGATATTTTGAGCATTTTGGCCGAACAAGTAAGTCAGCCAGATATGCAGGTTGGTTGTCTTTTAGGGTTCGAAAAGATATTGCGCATATTTTAAAATGAATGTGAAACTTGACAGAAAGCCATTGTTAGAGATTAGAGATGGATTATTACAATTTGTAGTAGGCGTATATTTGATTTTTAGAATAATTATAAGTCAGCTATGCGCTTGCATTTTTAGTGATGATTCTAAAATGACTTGGATCATTTTTAAATTTTGAGTTTAATATGTGTATTTATTGAGCTTATCATTTTAAAAAGATCTGACGTGTTTTTGTTACACAAACAAATCCACATATTGCCAATAGCTGGCTCACTGGAAACAGTGACAATAATGACTTGAAGAGGTATTGGCAAACCATTTTCACCCCAGTACGCATCTTCTCTTTGAGGATTAGAATCATCAGGATCATCAATATAGGTATTTGGGATAGTTTTATTGGTTTAGATAACGATTGGTTTAGTACACATAGCCAGATTAATAAAAAACTATTGTTCTCATAGAATGGTCCGCATATTTAATAAATGAATATTTTATTATTTGTTAAATTTCCCTTTTGCTATTAAAAATATATTGGCAATAAAAATATAATTTGAATGCGTCAGAACTTAAACTATTTTCAGCTTACTAATCCCACTTTGACCAGATTTTGATCATAATTGGCCAAGAACCGAAAGATGGTTTATTCTTTGATTTAAATTGGTATTTGATATTGTTTGATTATTGTGTCCGCATATATCAATATTACAACAAACGGATTTTTTTGTGCGAGATTGAAAAGCAAAGGCGGTTCCAGGACGGGCAAGGATGCAAAGACTGATTTTGACTGAATAAAAGGAACTGTCAACATGGCTCTAATTTGGTCCACAATATTTTATTTTCAGACATAGAAAACACATAAATATATCTATTCCTTCTAATCTGTTACTGTGAATATAATAAATGTAGGCCTCAAATAAACCAAATAATATGATTAAAGCGTCTCATTATCAATGTCAATTTTGTCATTGCAGAACGATTCTATGAATATTTATTGTATTACATTTATTTTGATGATATTATCATTTTTGCGCTCCTTTTGTAAAGAAAATGAAGAAAAAAGTTCATTTGACACAATATTTTTTTTTCTCATGCAACTTAAGTTCACATCCAGAATTTGCAACGGGAGGGACATAGTTTTAATTTTAACCAAAAAAAGTGGGGGGCGGTAGACATTTTTTTTTCATCTAAATTAGGATTATTTTAACTTTTGTTCGGAACGCAATAAATAGGCTTCCTCTTAATAAGCTCAATATTACGAAATATACATTTTTTCGTCGCAATATACAATTAAAAGCGATTGTGGTATTCTTAAAAATTAGAAAAACGGAAACAATAAACATGAAATTTAAAAATCCCAAAAAAGGCCTCGTGGGGTTCCATCTTAAATATCCATCTGAAATAACAAAATCATACATATACTGTGTCAAAATTTCATAATTTTATCACCATTTTAATTTTATTACATATACTATATGTTTATTATTGCGATATAATACCCATAACACCTGCTTAGCCTAGCTATACATATGGCTACCTGATATAATACCCTTAATACCTGCTTAGCTTAGCTATACATATAGCTACCTTGTAGACTGAGCTGAGCTGATGGCATTTAATAGAACTAATTGATGGCACATGTGCCACATTGTATTTGTTAGATTAAAAGACGAGAATCATATCCCCTGTAAACTTGAAGCTTATTGTAGATGCAAATCATTGTCTGCAGCCCTACTCTGAAGATATATTATATTATGCGTATGCCTACCTGAATAGTTGAAATGCAGAAGCCCGATGTAGAAATACTATCCTCGTGCTGGACTCTAAGAAAACGGTAAGAGTGAGCTATTTATACACAAAGCTACCAGAATCCTGACTAATCACATGTCCGGGTACAGGTCACGTGTTTAAAAATACCCAACACGAGGCTACTTTATAGGTTATGAAAGGTTCATTGTGTCGCTGTACAGTGACGATGGCATTATCAAATTACCTGGTAATACCACCAATTACCAGAGAATGTTCTTGCAAATTGTAATGTTCCAAGGCAAATTATTTTCAGATGCTGATACAATTTCATCCAATCAAATGTGTTGAGACAATCACTGTGACTATCTTGCTACAATTGGTAAGAGATAGAGAGAGCTATTTAATCTTGTTATCAAACAGCCCATCATTGTCTAGACGATAAATTATACATGAACTCTATAAAGCCAGGTAAATGATCCAACTGGTCATTTACTGTAGTGGCGTTGATAGAACGTCACAACAACGTCATGTGCCCGGTGCCATTGAACCAGATACATGATCGTCATATACCCCTTCTCAGTGTCCAGACAATGTCTTTATTATCAGTAGGCCTACTTAAACAATTATATGTAATCACTATAACCTCTGAATATAGTTGGTGAGATAAATAATTTATCCTGTTATTAAAAATTATCTACACCAACCCTCCATGGTTAGAAGGTGAAAGATATAGCACCAGGAGAGTTACGGAATTAAAGCTTACTTATGTTTTATAAGTAGATCTCTTCTTAAGTAAGCGAAATAAAATTTACGTGTATAAAAGTTTACTTGTCCCTTTTTTAAACAATGGCGTCATTAAAAATTTGTAAACAATAAAGAAATAAAATAATAAAATAATGAAAACAGTAAAACATATTTACATGCGTTACCTCTTTCTGAAAAACACACACACGTTTTACTCACTGTTCAGCCCTTGTATAAGCACTTAAACTATTCTCAAATGCAGATATTTTGTATTACTTGTATTATTTTTCCCTAAACTATTCCACAGTTTAGCATCACGTATAATATTTGTAAAATAGATATAGATTGATGATTAACTCTGGCAGTTATTTCTTCAAAACCATCACACTGCCTGGTATTATAAATATTAATATTCCCAAATTGCAATATATTTTTCTGTAAGTTCAATCTTGCCCCCATAACATATATTTCCTACAATATTTTTCTGTGGTTATATTTTGTTCATCAGACTATAACACAGTAAGAGAGATGTGGCATAAAATTTGAAAAGCATAATAATTTTAGAGAATTTTTATCGACATAACCATCAGCTTTAAATATACTTCCATTACTTTTAGCTAATTTAGTATTTTTTATTTTGATATGGTCTTTCTAATTTAATTGCTCATTGATTTTATTACTTAAACATTTTGTGCCAAATATAATTATTTGTTCCCATCTATAGCTGCTGATTAATTTTCTGCTAAATACCTTAAAGTGAAATGCAGTTGGTTGAGCAATCTGAACGAAATCCATATGGGCTACAACCTGATGCAAAGAGATTTATCTAATTTTGTTGTGAAAGTAGGGATATCGGCCTGTAACTGGTATAAATGGTTGCTTCACATGACTTAAATAAAGGTATAACCTTTCCCACCTGGAAATATACTACTCTCAAAAGATTTATATATGGTAACAAACAGTGGTGCAGTGGTATTAATCACTTTTCAATTATACCTATATTAATATCATTAAAATCTGTTGATGTTTTACAGTGATTGACAATTTTGACATTTTTCTTTATCCACTTTATCCAGGGACTATCTAAAACGCGGAATATTTCTGACGGCACATTTAAGAAACGGATGGAGCATTAGCGGATGGTGCACCCCACCACTGTACCCCACCCTAACAGTCAGCTACTGCTGGATAAACACTGTCACTCCCCACCCTAACGCCCGGTAAGTGCTGCCGAACAAAGGCAAAAGGCAGTATCTGCTTACTTGTAAAGTAAGCAGATACTGCCTTTTGCCTTTGCACGGCACAGTGGCCCATTGTCATGCAGTATATCATATATAAAAAATATCTAAATTTTAATTTCAACGTTTTATGTTTACTGAATGTGAATTGTTAATATTCTATGAAACGCAGTGACGTCACCGGAAACCCTTTGGGATGGCTACTCGGTGAAAAAAATGTTATTCATTGTATTGGCGAGGGGGGGGGGGGGGGGCTGGTGTAGTGGTTGAAGCTGCCTGCTTGGAAAATCGGAGATCGCTGGCTCGAACCCCACTCTGGCCTTCAAGTTTTAAAGAAACAAAATGTTTCTTCCGTGCTCACTCGTAAAGATTCAATATTGTGGGGGTCCTCTGTGACCGAGAGGTAGCGTGCTCGTCCTAAGACAACCAGGGTTCGAATTTCGAATCCTGTGTCCTGGAGGGTAAATCCTGGAGGGTAATATCATCTCATTCATCTCATAATCCTCATGAGGTTCTTCTGGCCGAGTTTAGCCTATATTTGCACAAAAGTGGCTAAAATCACATACTGTCATTAAATTTACTTCAGTGTATTAGATTACTAGGTGGAAACATTACAGGTCAAGGCTATTGGGTTTCACAGGATAATAACATATCAACATATAGTAGAGAAAGATTGGGCTGTCCAATGGGAATTGGGTTGGCGTGCCGCAAAAATATAATTTTTGGTGTTTCATCTGAAAAAATGGGACTTTGCGGCACGCTACCGATTTCGTGGCAATTGGAGAGGTGATTTATCAATGTATCTGGTATTGTCAAAACAATAATTATTATTGTCATTAAATCAGTTGCCATGGGTACGCCCATCACATGTTGTTATCTAAATAATGCCGCATTATCAAGAACGGCTCTCTTGCGGAGCTTGATGACCAATTAGAACGTCGCGTTCTTCGTCAATTTTCTAACAAGGCATCACTGTCTGGGGGTTGACTTGTGTTCAAATGAAGTGATCTGACCATAAAATTATGGCTCCTAATTCGCAGCTCTGCAACTTTAAATTAGATATGTCTTATATTATTACAATTCATAATTGCATATTATTATAAGAATGGCCCAATGGGTGAAATACATGGCATCCACTCTCAGTATTGTATTTCAATCTCAGCCTAAAATGAAATTATATGCTTTAGAGTAAAAACATTTATAGTAGCCGTAGACCCATAACAAAGGTATTCAAATGAAGCGTAAAGAGCTGACTAAGACATTTGTGATGGTTGCAAATTAAAAAAACCCTTTGGTGTCCATCGTTTATACAAAAATATTTCAGCGCTTTATGAGTTGATGGCGGATACCCTCTTCGTGACAGAAATAACCTCCAGTGGTTGACCCAATGCTGGGTTAATGTTGCCCCGCCGTCGGCCCAACATCAAACCAGCATTGGGTCAATTTATCTTTGGAGGGATGACGAGGTGGGTTAGAAAACTTCAGTTGTATTTTCTCTCAAATCTGCATGTTTTCATATGTCCCTATTTCGACTGAATGTTATTTTATCTAAAATTTTATCTAAAAATATATTCTATATATCCATATAATAACTCCGTAACTCGACTCAATCCTGGTTTAAGGCTATGCCAACGTCTTCGATGCTAACCCAACATCAAACCATCATCGGGTCAACATATTATCTGTGGATGAAAAATGCTTACATTTTTTTTAAATTCATTTACTGTTGGAAAAGTGTAAAATACACCAACTGTGATGAGAGCATGAATTCGCTCGCGAAAATTATTGAATACAATATATTGATACACCAATGATCATTGCGAAAACCTTCCATCGCGGTTTTGGCGTCGAATGTTGCGCCTCTTAACGTGTTGTCGTCAAGTGCTCACGCGTTTGCGTTGGTGTGCAAGACACCAACACGAAAGCGTGAGCAAAACGCAGCCGACGACACGCGAAAATCGACGTATGCGTTTCCCATGCAAAACCGGCGCGAACGCGAAAAATCAAACCAGTTTGACACTTTTCACTTTCGGGTGTGTTTTGTCATGATAAAATAGTGTATTTGCTAATTTTTGCCCTCGCGTTGTTGTGTTTAATGCTTAAAAATGTAAATTACATGCCTTAGCACTGCAAGGGTTGATACAGCCGTCGCCTCTATGTGAATGGCCCCAATGGTTTGCTTAACCCTAAAATGCTGACATATTTTTGTGTAAACCATGGAGACCAAAGGGTTTTTTTCAATTTGAAATCATCCTACATGTCTTAGTTAGATCTTTCCGATTCATTTGAATGCCTATGTTATGGGTCTACGGCCGACTATTTTTATCCTTAGGGCGCGAAGATCGACATTAGACTCAGAATCTGACGTCCATAAACGCCAGATTTTGACGTCTAAAGTCGATCCCCGCGCTGTAATGGTTATACTGCTGTGCCCTCTATGAGAGTGGCTTTTATGATTCGCTTAATGATGTGATAAGGAAGGGAGGAGAACACATATAATTCGATAGATGGAAATAAGATAATTATAGCGCCCGATTGTAATAGCTGGTAGAGACATAACTCCGAGGGGGTTAATACAGTATAACATTATATAAAATGGCGCTTTAAGGGGTAAATGTCGTATAGCAGGGATTCGAACAATACATGCCGCTTAATTGTCATATTTATGATAAAGAATAGCCTAAGTAAAAGAATAGCCCAAGTTTGGGCCTATGTGTGATATCTGATTAGTAAGCCTACTGTGAAGTGTGTAAACGCTTTTTTATATAATTTTATGCGTAGCTTACTATTTCAAAAAAAACATAGGCCTACCCCCCTTCGCTGACCAGGGCATGTATGACAATGTGATACATGTCATATGGAAGAAAAAGACACTGTGCTGTCAGTATGGCCTACCCCAGCAAACACAATACGTTTACAAAATGATATTTAGAGTTGGGGCAGCGTCGTAGACGGTAGGCCAAAAATGAAATGATTCGGGCTTTAGGCCACCTTTATGCACAGATAGGCTAAACTGGGCCAGGAGAACCTCTTGAGGATGGTGAGATGATTGAGATGACACTGTCCTCCAGACACAGGATTCAAAATTCGAGCCCTGGCGGTCTGAGGCCGAGCACGCTACCTCTCGGTCACGGAGGCTCCCCGCAATACTGACTTTCACACGTGGATGGGGAAGAAACATTTTTGTTTCTTTCTAACCGCCGAAACCGAGAACCGAACCCCGAACTTTGGCGTGAAAGGCAGCGGTGCTAACCACTACCCTAGGGCCCCCGCCCAACGGTGGGCCAACATTGAAAAAACATACTGTCCCTTGTTCGTTGGGACTCATACCCCGGTCTGACCTTTCCGCCCCAGCTCCTCGATGAACCGGCGATTTGTTCAGGATTACATGCTCTGAACCTAGAAATGACAATGATTATGATTTAGTTTTAGGCGCCTCTGAGCTCGGTTCTTCCGAGAAGTAAGGCGTGTTAGAAATTTTATAATTGACTGATTTATTAT
Organism: Flabesymbios commensalis; assembly: GCA_964017125.1. Classification (NCBI taxonomy): domain Eukaryota; kingdom Metazoa; phylum Annelida; class Polychaeta; order Terebellida; family Flabelligeridae; genus Flabesymbios; species Flabesymbios commensalis. The sequence continues at coordinate 15,745,459 of OZ024908.1, forward strand.
ATATATTTTTAACTATGTATATTAAAGGAATAACTTATTGTAACGAATAAGGAGCAAACTACATCGCCCCATTGGATATGAAGGGGTGTATCTGCCACTTGGCAGATACACCCTTTTATATCCAAGGGGGCGATATGTGAAAATGTCAAAAGACGGCAAATATAGCGTGAGCCCACTTCGCACTGAGCGGATACCATCAAACATGAGTCATGGTGAGCCACCATTCCAAACGATGACCCAACATTGTGCCGACAGTGGATTAACGTCTCTTGTTTGCTGGGACTTGCATATGCCTCGAGAACTGGAGGGATATTTTTTTCATCCTTTTTTCACTATTATATTCGAAAAATGGCGAATATTACGTGGGCGCTGTACTTATTGGTACTGCTCTGAGCGGATCTCATCAAACACGAGTTTAGCCAATGCAGGCTCAATGCTGGGCCAGCATCCCAGGAAATGATCCAACATTCAGCCGGCATTTAGTTGAACGTCTCTTGTTTGCTGGAATTACATATCTTGGTCAATCAGTTGTCATCTCGTTGACGTCGGTAAACACCCCCCCCCCCACTCCTGAAAATGTCTAGAAGTTACTTCAAACATGGGCGTTAGAGACTATGCATGGAGGGTATTTGAATGAATGAATGAATGAATGAATGGGAGTTTTAGGCCACCTTTGTGCACATATAGGCAAAACTGCAAAACTGGGCCAGGAGAACTTCCTGAGGATGGTGAGATGAATGAGATAACACTGTCCTCAAGACACAGATACGGAATTCGCGCCCTTACGGTCTGAGGCCGAGCACGCTACCTCTCGGTATACAATATTGAGTATTTACGAGTGAGCGGGGAAGAAACATTTTGTTTCTTAGAATCTTGAATGCCAGAGCGGGGGAAGAGCCGGCGATATCCGACTTTCCAAGCAGGCAGCTTTAACCACTGCACCAGAGCCCACAACCTGCATGGAGGGTGACGGTGATACACGTGATACACATTGTCACGGACGACTAATTACCGGCAAACCCCACGACCATGTTCCCTTTGTAAGGCCATTATGATTATTTCACTGGTTTAGATGAGCACGTGTTGGGCCGACAAATGTCACAATCCCACTAAATATCACAGCCACTGACAAATGTCACAACATCCCTCGACAAATGTCACAGCCAACGACAAATGTCACAACATTGCCTCGACAAATGTGACAGGCAACGACAAATGTCTCAATTTTGCCTCAACAAATGTCACAGTCAACGGCAAATGTCACAACTTCGCCTCGAGAAATGTCACAGCCAACGAAAAATGTCACAACATTACCATGATTACCAACGACAAATGTCACAAACTCCCGACAAATGACAGTCATCATATCACTCGGACAGGCTGAGTCACTCTTTCATTGGTCGGATGTAGAATACTATTTTTGGTCCCAGACACATAATGTATTTATTTGAGTTTCTTAAGACCTTGAATTATTTAATAGCCTGATATTTTTATTTTCAAAATTTGGTTGGCGGTATATTCTTCTGTATTTGTTGCATAACATAACAGTTTTACAACAGAAGCACTGGTCCGGTTTATGTAATGTGTATATCAGGCGAGCAAACGAATAAAGCATTACGGAATTGAAATTAATTAATTATTGAATGAATGAATAAAATAAATGAATGAAAGACAAAAATAAAGGAATGAAATAATGAATAAATAAAAGTTTGAATGAATTACTGAATGAATGAATGACTAAATTAATGCATAAATGAAAGAAAAAACGACGAACGAATGAACGAATGAACGAACAGACAAACGAGTGAGTGAATGCATGAATAAATAAATAATAAATGAATAAATAAATAAATAAATAAATAATAAATAAATAAATGAATGAATGAATAAATGAATAAATGAATAAATAAATAAATGAATAAATGAATAAATGAATAAATGAATAAATGAATAAATGAATAAATGAATAAATGAATAAATGAATCGATGGGTGAATGGATAAATGAATGAATGAATGAATGAATGAATGAATGAATGAATGAATGAATAAGTGAGTGAGTGAGTGAATGAATGAAAGAATAAATAAATGAATGCATGAATGAATGAATGAATGAATGAATGATTGAGCATATGTATCATATTAGTCTGAAATAAATGTATATCTTACTATAGTCATTATTGCATAGTTCTGGAAGTATTTTTTTTAACTTATATATCATTGCTTCGTAATTGTGCCATACTTTCGTTGTTTCGTACTCTGATGTGATGGTTAACGCTACCGTCTGTCACGACGGGATTGACTTTTTAGCAGAGAACCTGGTGTTATGGTTAACGCTACCGTCTGTAACGCCGGGATTCACTGTCCAGCAGGGCTATGATGTAATGGTTAACGCTGCTGTCCGTCACGCCGAGCCCTGGTGAAGAGGTTAGTTAACGCTGCTGATCATAACGTCAGAGCCCCGGTGAAGAGGTTAACGCTACTGTCCGTCACGCTGGAGCCCTAATTACGTGAATATTTATATCAGAAATCTTGAGAAAACGATCATTGAGTCAACTATTGGTTTCTTGTTTTAATAAAGGCTCAATATTTACCTAGATTATCGACAACTGTGCGTGAATGTAAATAAAAACAACGTCAGTAGGGGCTACTAGCAAAAAGTGTGTATCTATATGGTAGTATTGACGTACAATATATTCTTTATTTATTAATCATAATGTACGACTTCATAGTGATGCATTTGAATTTTCGTGAAAATTATGCTCAAATTGGATCTATTCACGCCTGTCACTTTACAGCTCCTTCACGCTGATTCAATGTATGTTCAATATCTCCATGATTTTTGATGTTGACCCAGCATTGAATCAGCGTTGGTGTTACGGTCTGGGTTAGTTTGGAGGGTTGGCACTAGTCATAGGGTGTTTGACAACATTCAAATATATAATATATCACTTAAAGGTGATCTATCACCCTTATAGTATGAATAAATTTGTGAGAAAAAAATCAAAGTTGCCACAGGATGGGGCACAAGTGTTTCCTTATATGGGGTGATTGGCTATCATGTGACCCTCTGAAAGGGTCACATGATAGCCAATCACCCCCATATATGGGGTGATTGGCTATCATGTGACCCTCCTGGAGGGTCACATGGTAGCCAATCACCCCATATAAGGACATAATTATTCATACCATATAAGGGATGATAGATCACCTTTAACATACCCTGGTGATTTACACTAGCAGTTATTTCTTAATACATGCTTTTATAATATTATACATTCTGCCCATATACCGCTTTCTAATGATAAAAAACATATTAAATCTCTCTATTCAGGTAATCAAACACTTTTTAAAAATCAATGAATGAGCAATAAACCTTGTTTTACTGTTCTAATGAATAATCTAAAATGAATTAAATAAAAAAATGCTATCAATTGTTCCTCGCCCCTTTTATTTAAACCTGCATGGGTATCAGAAATTATATCACGAGTATCGGACGAGAAAGGGAGTCTATTAGTCAGAACTTTGGGGAACAGTTAACCCAAGGTACTGAAGAGGGTTATTCCACGAAACAGGTAAGCCCAATTTTTATAGATCGGTATCATCACTCCATCTTTCTAAGACAAAGGAAAATGTGGTGATAAGAAAATTAAATTAAATAGTGCAGCTAATTTTGGTAAGAAACTGAGGATCGCACATATACATAATTCATTTATGAGCATATCATCACCATGCGCTTTGCCAGTTTTGAACTCTTTTATCGCCTTCTGCACTTCTGCTTCTGAAATGGGATTGTTGAATTCATAATACTGTGTCTGTAAGATACCATTGTATACTGCCAACTAGATATCAACTACATGTATATATCAACTATATAATCTACATAGTCTGGGTTAGAGAGCTTCTTAAAATATTCCAACAAGTTATTTGGTAATCTTACACTATTGCTATTCAGTTCCTTTGGTCTTAGTAACTTCAAAAATGATTCATTGACAAACTGTTTTTTAGTTTTTATGCTACATAGAAATATAGATGTTTTATTGAACTGTATAGTAAAACAGGAACGCTGGAAAATCATAGAATTAAATGATTTAAATAATACAAAATATATACGATCTATAATATACTGTAGATCTGGTAATATCCGCGAGGTTTTAAATTTCGCGCATTTCGCGAGGAGGACAAATTCTCTAATTCAAGAATCTCGCGAAAATTATTATTCTAATAGCGCTACTAAAGAAAAATAAAAAATTGCGAATTCTGAACCTCGTGGAAAGTCCCATAATCTGAAATTCTCGAAAATTTAAACGCGCGAAAATTACCAGTAACTAGCTCATCTGAGTACTACGCAGAATTGCTGCAGAACGATGAACTGGAAACGACGTAAATTGTTTGTCATAGTCTAATTCACATTGTCTGATATTTATTCCGTCGAATAAGTTTGGCAACTTTAATATATTTGCCGAATAGAGGGTCTGCGACGTTTTATAATGTACAGGTAAATTCAGCTACTAAATTATCGATCGCGTCATCATCAACATTTCCAGAAACAAATTGAAATATATTTACAAAAACATCATTCGATTTAGCTAGTTTGTCTTCATAATCATAACGTTTTAATTATCACATCTGAGCATTTTCTTTCTTTACACATTATATGTTAAAAATATAAGTAATATATAATATCGCATTTATAATAGACAAAGATATAGGGGAATCCAGACTACCAAAATATATAGGTCTGTATTTTGAAGAGTATGGAATTTTCAACATTGTATTTATCATCATTGTATTTTATAATTATAGATGATCGACAAAATAATGGATGTAACGTTAGTCACAATAAAATGTGGAAAATAAACAGCTTTCCAGTCCTCACCCTTTAACCGCCAAATTATTCAATCTGAAGTTGTGTCTCGCTGACGCGATCCACAACTTCAAGTGAGTGAAAATTATCCAGATTTGACAAAATGGAGGTCAACTGTTTTTAAATATTGCTGATTGATGTCACATTTTATCTTTAACATGTTTAAAAGGTGGTACTCAGTGTGCTAATCAAAAATGAAAACCCTAATATATGCGACACCGGCGGTTAAAGGGTTAAGTTCACATGTTTATATTTGTATTGCATAACGTGGACCTTTACTCAGCTCTGTGACGTGCAGCTGGTAGGTGGTGGGACATAGTACTGCAGCAAAAGGTATTGATCACGGGTGCCAGTGATTCCTCATATACATCCATGCATAATGTGTTGTCGATATTCTCACTCGTAAATATACATGTAGGCCTACTTACCAAATTATCAGTGTGAGTGGTCACAAGTGGGATAGTGACTGCATATGAAGACAAAGAAGAGATCTCTGCGAGGAAGATTTTCTTTTGTCTCTGGCACAAAAATGTCCCTGATCAAAAATCACTGCACCAATGTGTATCGTACATAAATGAAGTGCATACAATTGTATGAAATAAATGTTGGTGCTGCAGTTTAAGCATAGCTATGTAAATTTTGTAAAAAAGCTCAGCACAGACATCCATTATCACGATTATCGCTTCTGATATATTAGACCAGGCACAGCCTATGTGATAAAACAATATATTCATGTTTGTTTTATTTGGGAGATTTTGACTAATCAAAGCCATAACGTTATAACCAACTTGTCAGCATTGCAACTCAAAATGAAATGGATCGAGATTTAGGCCACCTTTGTGCACATATAGGCTAAACTGGGCCAGGAGAACCTCCTGAGGATGGTGAGATGATTGAGATGATCAAACGATGTTCGTGATGACTTGATTTGATGTACTTTATTACCATTATGCTAATAGAGCAGACGCACAGATAATATAAGTCATAATATACAGTAAATAATAATACATTTTCACTAGTCAATTTATTTGTCTTATCTGAAGATCATAACATCTACACAAATGTTTTACGGGTAATAGTTTGCAGCGCACACAGGCTGAAATACAATATTTTATTTATTTTTAACTGTTTTGGGCTTAAAATGCCATCTAGTGGATGGCAGGCTGTTGAAATGACTAGAACTGGAAATAGAGGCTGAATTGAAAGCCGCACTAGAAAATCATACACCTCCTGTTTTTAGATCAGATTAGTGCAAAAACGATAAAAGATTATTATAATATAGGCCTACTAACGTGCCAAAGAAAACGAACTTGTAAGCGCAATCAATTTCCATGGCAATCATGACAATTCTGGATGGATCAAGATAAACAATTCAATCGCCCAGAAAAGAGATTGCCAAAATCGTTCATATGTAAAGTTACTTGAATGGAACGTTGCAGTAAGTCGAGAGAAAACTGTAAAATAAGTAGCCATGGGATAAAAATAAGTTTATAGCCATAGTCCACTGATCTGATGATTATTTGCGGGACACTGGAGTACCCGTGACTTATGTGAATGCCACAATGAAGTCTCAGTCCTGATCAAAAGTCATGAAACAAGATCATATCGGGCACCGCCTTGGGCGCGGCAGGCTCTAAAATCACAGTGAGACTACTTGAGAGACATCTTAGGTAATAATTCAAAAAACAATCTGCTAAAATCAGATGATATTCTGGGAAATGCAGTGACGTCAGCGGAAACCTTTTTCGAATGGCTATTCTATGAAAACAATGTTATATAAATCACCCTCCCCCATACTTCATTGTATTAGATTGCTAATTGAAAACATTGCAGGTCAAGGCTATTGAGTTTCACAGAATTATTCTTAGTTATAGGCTCTATGACGACATTAGGCTGTAACCGGTGCTTATATTCCTTTTGCGTTGACATGGCACACGCCTGGGCCAGCAGAAGAGTCTCAGCCTGATTCTGCCAATGTAGGAGATTTTGAATATATATTTTTAAAGGTCTAGTCAGCTGTTAAAATACGCGGGACATAGGGGTCCCCAGAATGCAGCAGTGGCCCCTGGACATTCCACAATGATATATCACTCCGCATCCACAAATCATGTAAACTCGATATACTTGAGAGACATCTATGAGGGAATAATTCACCAATTCTCTCATGTGGGCTCTGTGTTGAGACACAAGCGGTTGTGTTACCGTGGGGATCTGGAAACAGTTAGCCCTCAGCATATTGGCAGTTAGAGCTTTCCCAACCAAAACTCACCAAAGGTTGGTATAATGTCGGCCAACTTAGCAGACGTTGGTCTAACATTAAAACAGCATTGGGCCAATTTCTCGTTGAGTACCATCTCACTGTGCAGTCACTGATATTAATGCCGCCAAAGTGTACTCTATAGTCTAATGTAGGTCTACACTTGACAGTCCCACACATGCCCATTTTTCAGTTGTATGAAGCTTTAAACCCAGCATAACTCAACATGTAGCTTAGTGTAGGCCTACACATGATGCAATGTTTATTTATAACATCCAGGTCCTGGTATTGTTCTGAAGGAGTCCCTTGCCGTGGCTTTTTATAGACACTGCTGACCATCACTAAGACAGTAGTTTGGACATACGTATACCTTCAATTTAATTATAAGAATAAATAACTGTTACTAATCATTTATGGCAAAACACACAGAACGAAATGTTATTCTCAGCAAACATGTCTGTTCTCTACTTCACTGTTTGCTCATTCGGTCAAGTCACACACAAACCGCAATACATTGTACATGTAGTTCAGCTAGCATGCGATTTGTGCTATTACCGATATACGCCGCACAATGAAAGTTCAATCACTGCACAGAGTGTGAGGAATATTTAAAAATAAAAAATAGATCTTCTTTTACTCTAGCTTCATATTTTGTCAAATTGTGTTGTACCCAAAGAATACCATATGGTGTCTGTTTCATCAAGAGCTTTATTGAAATATGCTTAACCTCAGCCAGACCTAAGGTTAGGCAGATTTCAATAGAGCATTTGTGCAATATTCAATGGAAAACAGAGCCACTGCATGAGTATGATTGTCAGTTTCAAGTGATCGATTAATTAATTTTATTAGCTACAAGTCATTTTGTTATCTCAAATTGATAAAAAATGGGGAGTCTATATAATTGACTTTCCGCCACTGGAAGGTGTGTGTCACAGAATTGAGATTTCACAGACTGATTGATCATTGGATCGGACTGTCAGACTTGCATACGAGCGGTACATTACGATGGTTAGGTGGTATTGCTCTACAGTCGACATGGCCTGGCATCTGGCCCAGAGATCTGGTATCTGGTTTCAGCAAAGGAACTGAAAGATGTGTAATGTTTTTGGGCCAGAGGTCAAGCATCACTGCTATTCGTTGCCAGACTATGCTCAAATGAAGCTAAAGCAATTTGTCAATCTTTTGTAAAAGGCTTGATTGTTTTATATGTCACATAAACTAATGCTGTGATTAATGTTATCGTTAATTTTTAAATAAAATGGTAAAATTATATAACATTTACGTGGAATTATGTGTCAAATATCTGTTTTGGGTTATCGCTAAAAAGCTAAGATCTAAATGTGAGGTTCTGTGCATATATCATGCTAATGAGTAATATACTTTAGTCTATCTAACCATTTAGCTGCTAGGGACACATATATTCAAAATGGGGCATATTCACGAAGTGAATAAATTTCATATAAAATTATACAGCCCATTAAAATGAAGGATCCCTAAGATTTCCTAAACATAATATTTTCTTAAATAAATTGAGCTTGTGTATTATTAATATACCATACTAGGCTATATTATATAACTGAACCAAAATCAACTAAGTGGATCAGTTGTAAAAGAAAAATATGTACCAATATTGTTACAGTAAAGTTGAAGTATATTTTACAATAAGAATTATGTTCGTTTGCTGTTAATACACTTTTTGAGTTGCATGTTCAAACAGAAGCTTGTACAAACAGAAGCGCTTGATGTCTGGCTATAAAAGGTACAGTATCTTTAATTTTGTATTGCCTTCTTTTCAATTGCTGTGTTTTTTCTCTTGTCATGCTGAAATGTAAGTTTTTACTTTTCATTCATTCAAATTTGAGCTTGTTAACGCAATTCCCAGCTTTCAATGACAAAACAATATATATTTATTTCGGCGATCGCTTCCTTGCAACAACCATTAAAACAAAAAAAAATCCAGCTCGCTCAGCAGCTCGTTTAATGCAAACACCTTGAATGAAAAAAGGTCATTTATTAATGACGTAGAAAAATTAAAACAGTTTAGCATACACCTTATATGGTTTTTAAAATAGTAGCAACCACAAATAGTTTTTCATAGCAGAAAACAATTGTTGAAAACAAAAAGACAATAAAACTGGTTCAAATAGAAATCTATTTTTTAGACTTAATTGTGAATGCTAATAATACTGTGATAAAATGCATAATACTTTCAAAAATTCTGCTACTATAAAAATAATTTATCGATGAGCATTGAAAGAGGGGCCACAAATTCCCACCTGTATAAGATCATAACATTAAAAGAGGGGATTTGTTAAGTCTTCACATAAAGCGGATACTGCTAACTGAGACAATCACATTTATGATGATTACAAATTGAAACACTTTTTGGTCTCTTGGTTCATATGAAAAACATTTTAGCTCTCTAAGGGTGGAAACGTAAAATAGTTCTGATTGATATAAAGCTAAGAATTCTTTCAGCAAGGCCACATCAAAACGGGAAACGAAAATATAATAAATAAAACATCTGAATTAGAATATGATCATTTTAAGATTAGTGATAATAAATCTAATCGGCCTTCAAGGCATTTAAAAAAAAATATACAAAATATGGTATTTCCGAAATTGTTTTGTAATTTATTTTTATAAAATTTCGAATTTTCATGAGATCTGTGTTTTCCATTGTGTTTTGTAGATGACTTGCATTAAGGGAATGCATGTAAAGACGAATACTCAGCCATCATAACACGAGCTGATCGGACTGTCATGATGACTGTCTACGTACAACAATCAACTGCAGGTTACAGTATGAATATATTACTCATTCACCCTTTGACCGCCAAGTTATCTGATCGGAATTTTCACCCACTTGAAGTTGTGTCTCCCTACCGCGACCCACAACTTCAAGTGAATAAAGATTACACATACTTGTTTACTTTGAGATCAAATATAAGGTGTAACGGTTACGATTTGCTCACCCAAATTATCGTGACATATATGGCCGCCGTCAGCAATATTGAATCTATAACTTTTGGAATAATCATGATAATAGTCAAAATTCTATAATACAATACCTCTTTTTGACAAATTTAAAAAAAACTGATTTTACAATTGGAATGGTTAGTTGTAAGTCTCATGTCATCTACAGATAAAGAAAACAAGATGGTTGGCAATAACCATCGTGAAAATGGTCTACTTTCACCAGTGACCACCGTTATTCTGTTAATCTTAATGCTATGAAATAGTTAGCCTTGAATCTAACTAATAGAATACATCATTTTTAACTAATTTGAATACGTAGATTTTATTAAAATGGTTAATTCTACGTGTCGAGGTCACCAAGAGGCCAAAGACAAGAGAGCTGCCAATAACCACCATTGCTATATTTTCACTAACGACCACGATTAGTTTTCATGTTATAAAATAGTAAACATAGATTTGCATGCAATAGGGCCTACATCATTTTGGGCTAATTTGAATATGTACATTTTATTACAATAGTTAGCTTAACGAGACGAAATTCCTGATTTCTTATTTTGGACAACCATGTCAAAAATAAGAAATACGGGAATGTCGTATCCATATCTAGCACAAAAATTTAAAAACTTTTGCAGTTATAGTCTATGGACATGTTTACATCATAATATAGTCAGACTAATAATCCTAAATAACATCAACAAATTTTGGATGATTTTAGCCTGAGCTATCCCCTTTAACTAACCAACCATTTTACCACATATTTTTAATCAATTGTAATGACATCTTATCTGTTTTTAAATCAAAGTTCATATAAATACGTTCTCAGAATGCTCTAATATCGACTGCGCATTGGAGCATAAAATAACCCATATAGAAGATCCAGATAATAGAATATAATTGTTCCCGAAGACACACCTGCCACACATGCAAACAACGTTTTAATTTTTTTATTGACATTATTTGTATTTTTATTCTGACAATATTTTCAATTACAGCAGTTTCTTGCACACAGAAAACGCCACGCTCACAACGTGCTCTTTATTTGAAGAATCGAATGACTATTATTTCTGGACCGATACATCAGTCACGATTAATGAGGCGAACATTCAACAATCAGATTGAGAAAGTGTGAGGTTGGTTCAATATTCAACATTTCCTAATTAATTCTAATATTTTAACCCAATAAATTGGGCCACTATATAGCAACACATTAGAATTGGCCATATGGTGGCCCAATGAAGCCCATATTGGCTACAGCACATAACATACCATAAAAATAGATTTTTAACAATTTTTTCAAAAAGCCCCTGGTGGGCCACCCAGATAAAAATATATGATATAATTTAAGAAAAACATAATGCAAACAAAATACATTGGGTCCTGGGGTGGCCCAACGAGCCTTCTAGTCGCTACATCACCTAATCCACCATAAAACATATCCTTTGCACATTTCCCGAAAAGTCCCCAGTTAACTTCTGAGAAAAAAATATATTACAGCACATAACATAGGCCTACCATAAAAATAATTTTTTAACAATTTTTTCAAAAATTCCCCAGTGATGAAATGCTATAATTTAAGAAAAAATAAAGCAAACAAAATACATTTGGTTCTAGGTTGGACCAACGAACTTTCTAGTCGCTACATCACCTAATCCACCATTAAAACAATGTTTTTCACACATTTTTTGAAAAGTCCCCAGTCAACCACCCAGTAAAAAAATATTAACATTTCGGGAAAAGTAAGACAAACAAAATACATCAAAACAGGTCTTTACAAATCTCTCGAAAAGTCCCCAGTCATCTCCCGAGATAAAAATATTAAAATTTCGGGGAAATAAGGCAGACAAAATACACTGGGTCCTAGGGTGGTCTTACAAACCTTCTAATCGCTACAACACTCAATACATATAAAAACAGGTTCTTTGCACATTTCTCGAAAAGTCCCCATGCAACTTCTGAGAAAAAATATTAAAATTTTGGGAAAAATAATACAAACAAAATAGGCCTACACTGGGTCCCAGGGTAGCCCAACGAACTCACTACATAACATAATACACATAAACAAATACACATTTTTCAAAAAGTCTTCTACCCAGAAAAAAAATTAGGGTATGCACGTTGGAATTATGAAACTGCATTCAATTCAATATCAGCTCCCTATATAAAAACGTGGTAAATTTACGCAGGACAACTTATTATTGAAATGACACTGTCCTCCAGACACTGGATTGGAAATTCGAGCCCTGGCGGTCAGACGTCGAGCACGTTACCTCTCGGTCAAGGAGGCTCCCCACAATACTGACTTTCACATGTGGATGGGGAAGAAACATTTTTTGTTTCTTTCAAACCGCCGAGATCGGGAACCGAACCCCGAACTCTGGCGTGAAAGGCAGCGGTGCTAAAACACATAGGGGGTCGCCTGCTGTCACGCAGAAGCGCCACCCAGTGAATGACTACTCAGCAAACACAAAACATTTGTAGCACCTTTGTACAATTCTGGTCCAGCTTCGATAGACTTCAGACGTCAGAATCGGACGTCTGTAGACGTCAGATTCAGACGTCTGAAGTCTATTCGACGTTGGGCCTACGCTGAGCAAATATTATACAAATGTTTTGTGTTGGCTGAGTAGAGACTGGTTCATAATGTCGCATCACCGTTTCTGACGCCGGCCCATCATTAAATCAACACTGGGTGAGAGCCTCCTATTTACTGGGTTTGTCGATGTCAATCGTGGCTATGATTTGTTGTAAAGTTAAAATAATTCCAATAGCACGTTTTGGTTGATTAGCGTGGTTTATTATCCCAAATTAGACCTTAAGCTGCGGGGCGACATGTGGCTGCTTTAACCGTGATGCCAATTCAAATTGATAAATATTTAGAGAATAAGACAAAAACATTTTAGGCACATACATGTATACAGATGATCTTTTTATTTACATTAATGAATGTCATTGCAGACTTATTTATGTAGGCCTACATTTAAAATGTAAATAATTGGGGGTAGGGGCAAATACTTTGTTTCTAAATTCAGCGAGGTTACCATCAAGTAAGATGTACGTGTAGAATTAAATAATGTGATTATATCTACCGAAAACTACTTCTCGTGTAACGGTAGATTCGTAGATCCGAATGTACGAGGCGCGAAGCGCCGAGTATATTCGGATCTACGAATCTACCTAAAACTACTTCTCGTGTAACGGTAGAGACAGGCGTAAGTCTATACATCCTATACACCGGCCTCTAATAATATGGATCCACCTCGACAATGAAATCGATGTACTGTGCTTCTTATACGTTTGGGCAGTGTTTTCATTAATGGTCACACATTATAAAGTTTTCTCAAAGTTTCCTGTATTGTTGATCTATTAAGCTTTCAGAAATATATATCTTAACATTCTGTGAAAAATTATCCGGGCTTTAATCCATACATTTTTAGACCATAGTGAAATAAGTGATTATAAATGTACATAGGTGTTGGGAGAATTGAAAATACTTCTCGATGATCAACGCTGTCCGAATAATAACAATATACATCAAACCAAGTCACATTGTACCATGTGTTCATCAAATTTAGTTCACTTTTCTGAACAATTACTGTGTGTACAACACCGCCAAATCACAGGCACAAAGAAGTCAAAGGCCTGGGGCCATGGGGGTGGACGTAACTTGTCCACTGAGAAAAGGGCACAAGCCGTAGCCTTAGCTAAAGCGGATTACAGCCAAATACATATCGGAAGAGTACGCGACTGCTGCAGGAGTGCTAAATCAAAAATTGTTAGACGATTCAGAGAAAAAGATACGCCTGGTAGAGGGCGCACCCGTATCACAATTGCTCGTGAGGACTGCATCATGGTTCGTGAGCCTCGTTTCCGATTATAATTAACATATTTTTATAAATAGAAATAGTGATTATTTCTAAAGTGGATGTTAATAAAGTGTCATAAACGTTTTGCTGCAATTTTTGTTTGTCAATTTTACTCAGGAGGATAGTTTGAGAGTTTCACGTATTACTTTTACATTTCCACCACGATGCCTTGCCCAGAGAGCATTCCAAAAAATGATAGAACATCCTGTTTTTCACTACCATTTTTTGATGACCTCTTTTGTTGACAAAAAGGATACTTCTCCCATATCTTCCCTGCACACTATGTCAAAATTGATCGCAGGCTATTTGCATCTGTAATGTGCACGATGCGTGTGGTGGATCTATATTTTGCGCGGACAGTGTAAGTAATCCAACGCGCCAGGAACAAACACACTGCGAAGTTGAGGACAAAATCATGGTAATGATGCTGATGGTTTGTGCTCAATAATAACACAAAGACATGGTTTACACACACCTGTCATCGCCGATAGCAATGAGGATACATTACCACTCATGCTAACCCTCATCCTTCTAAAATAATTTATTTAAATTTTCACATACTTGATGTTGTGTCTCGCTACCGCGAGCCACAACTTCAAGTAGGTGAAAATTATGCATATTTCTTTAATTTAAGATCAAACATATGCAAATCTTGATGTTTAAACACACATTTCGTTCCCAATACCGGGGATTTGATTGACTAATAAAACAGATTAAAAACGATAATAGTCATGATCAGCAGGATAAGGATTAAGAATAGCAACAATTCTCCAAAAAAATGTGATTATTATCACCCGAGTGCTGTCAGCATATCCCGAATGTGATAGCAAAAAGCTCTATCCTCTGAATCAATAGTTAATCCTGGCAAGCTACATCTCAGGATCAAAACCAGCCGCTTTGAGTATGACATTGTTCCCACAAAAAAAAATCACAACTATTTCTCCAATTTTTCCATGGCTGTCCTCTGACTATTCATATATTTTGGGATCAAACACAATATGCATTAAAAAACTACAAATTGAACAAAAATATATAGAATGACCTATATTCTATCGCACAGCCGTACCGGGCTAATGGAATCTATAAATTACAACATCAGACTAAAACTGATAATACTATTTCTGTAATACGTTTGACAGAATATCAAAATTTACTGACTTTTTCCTGACTTTTAAGATTTGTTTTTTAAATCCCATGTTTTCCTGGTTTCCCAGGTCATGTGAGAACCCTTGGTAATGATGTGACCCTACCTCATTCCATTAATACGACCAAGACTTTATATTCAAGTTATCACTTATCATAGGCTAATGGTTCGAAAAACTTATTCAATATTGTCGCCTACATATCTTTAATTATATTTAACTATTTTTTGGCCTCGTTGTTTGATCGGTAATTCAGCCGATATAACAGTGGTTGTGGGTGCGGAATAAAATTCAGATCATAAGTTCAAATGATCAGAAGAGTAATCTGCAATGAAAATTTAGATGACGAGAGTTGCAGTTTAATGTATGTATTTATTAGCCATGGGTATTGGATATATTTAGTAAGTCGCATTTTAAACTGTGATAAATATAGAGAAACAAGGTTCGTAAGTTAATATGAAAAATATAATTTATGTATTCGTACTGGGCAATATCAGAGAGATATCTTGTACACATATAAAGTTGTCGATATTTTTAATAAACGATGCAATACAAGTCAACCTAGGCACAATAGGCCTACATGTGTCGGACGTAGTATTATATTCTACTCTCGGCCAATACTTGAGTGGCCCAGCCTGTCACATGACCATCTAAGCCAATTAATACCGCTCTCATTCAGTTGTTATTTAAATTAGGGGGTAGAATATCATGCTTGGTCCCATTTGTCTCACCTTGTTAACAATAGGCCTTCATGTAGGTGTACATTTGACACGAAACATTGATCCAATGCTGGGTTAAGGATAGACCAGATTACCGTAAGAGTAAAAAAAAAATCCACCAGAAGAATTGTCTTCAGATGTTCAACCAATTTTGAAGGAGTGTAGATAAAAGAGTGATCACGTCTTAGTTAAGTTTAAAATACACCCATGACGTCAGTCTATTGTTAAAACAGCAGATTCGGATCTACGAATCTACTGTTATTTGGTACTGGTCAGATCGGGCACAATATTTGGGCTTAACTATGAAACTGCATGTTAATATTTCATGGTTTAGTCATACTGATAATGAAATTGAGGTTTTCTATATAAAATCTATATCAAATCAAATCGGATCTACGAATCTATCGAAATTCATTTTTCTTCTTGACATGATGAGAAGATTGATAAACAGCTGTGGGAACACCGACAAGCAAAAACCTGGTCTTGTGAACAAGAAATGGAGAAGCAGAGGGAATTGCTGGAAAAGACTCACGTCTTAATGATAGGAAAGTAGGCCGCCTGCATTGTCAACAGCCAGAATTTATTACAGGCAGACAGGAAACGGATAAAGCTTGATAAGTCCGGACACAATACACGAACGGATCCAGATGGTTGTCCATGATATGCTGCAGCTGGAATGCAGTGACACTTTATGTATAGGTGAGATCGAGGTTGCTTTATTTTCTTCGTCTTTCTTGTTTATTTTTTATTCGTGTCCTGTTATGATCATATAACCTTCATAATTATTATGTACATATATAATTATATGGAAAAACAGGAAACTAACCATGACCATTTGCAACAAGAAATCTGTTTTGATGAATAGCAGCACAATAGTGCTGAGCAGTGTCTTTAATCTGGTTAACATGGCATTGTGCCATGCTGTCTTTTATGCGCACCATATTGCACTTCAGCTGTCGAGAATGGGCCATACCCATTTGATCTATTATTGTCAAGTCAAACTCAACCCCACCTGTGTAAAACAACTTGAAAAAACGAAATACTCTGGTGGTTCACACCTATATCAGAATGAAATACCTCTGTCAGTATGAAATACTCTGGTTGTATACACCTATGTCAGTATGAAATACCTCTGTCAGTATGAAATACTCTGGTGGTTCACACCTATGTCAGTATGAAATACCTCTGTCAGTATGAAATACTTTGATGGTTCCCACCTATGTCAGTATGGAATATCTCTGTCAGTATGAAATACTCTGGTGGTACACACCTATGTCAGTATGAAATACCTCTGTCAGTATGAAATACTCTGGTGGTTCACACTTATGTCAGTATGAAATACCTCTGTCAGTATGAAATACTCTGGTGGTACACACCTATGTCAGTATGAAATACCTTTGTCAGTATGAAATACTCTGGTGGTTCACACCTATGTCAGTATGAAATACCTCTGTCAGTATGAAATACTCTGGTGGTACACACCTATGTCAGTATGAAATACCTCTGTCAGTAAGAAATACTCTGGTGGTACACACCTATGTCAGCATGAAATACCTCTGTCAGTATGAAATACTCTGATGGTACACACCTATGTCAGTATGAAATACCTCTGTCAGTATGAAATACTCTGGTGGTACACACCTATTGCAGTAAGAAATACCTCTGTCAGTATGAAATACTCCGGTGGTACACACCTATGTCAGTATGAAATACATCTGTCAGTATGAAATACTATGGTGGTTTACACCTATGTCAGAATGAAATACCTCTGTCAGTATGAAATACTCTGGTGGTACACACCTATGTCAGAATAAAATACCTCTGTCAGTATGAAATACTCTGGTGGTTCACACCTATGTCAGTATGACATATATTCTCATTTTATCATTTTATGACAAAATAAGTCGGTCATGACTTTTCTTGCGTCAATGACATATCTGTCTGTCTGTCAGTATGACGTAATGCCTGATAACTGCGTGTGCGTGCATGTAGTGGTCCTCACTGGTGATGTTTACACATCTAGCTGATTACATCCTTGTGCTGCTTAAAATTTTAACATGGGAGGAATACTCAATGTGAGTGTATCTTTTATTTATAGCTTCTGCAGGTGATCGATAGTAAATTCATGCAGGATTCGAAATGTGTGTCCATTGTCCTCTGGTTGTATCCAACATTTAACCCTTTAACCGCCGGAGCCGCATATATTAGGGTTCTCATTTTTTATTACCACATTAAATACCACCTTTTAAACATGTTAAAGATAAAATGTGAAATCAATCAGTAATATTTGAAAACAGTTGACCTTCATTTTGTCAAATCTGAATAATTTTCAGTCACTTGAAGTTGTGAATCGCGTCAGCGAGACACAACTTCAAGTAGGTGAAAATTCGAACTGAATGATTTGGCGGTTAAAGGGTTAATGCGCATCATTCACTTTTTATGAGACAGGCCGTCAGATTACCCCCTTTAGTTCTGCTTTATTTCGGTGGAAGCGTGATAATCTTGATTGGAACGAGTGTTCCAATTAGGAATTTTATGTTTATGCATATGCAATCGTAATCTACATGGTATAATTATGTGTACTGTATGTTGTAACTCACATACTTGTCCATTAAGTACATAGCTTATATAAATGCACAGTATCGCGTGTGAAATCTAAGTAAAACATATATAGGATTTTAAAATTAAAGGAACATAATTCTATTTTATTTGCCACACTGTATTGTAATGTTGGCAGTCTGACTAATGAGTCTATTAGACATTTTTATATAAAAAAAATACTACTACTACTGGACTACTTCTTCATTAGGCCTACATGGCGGTGATAAAATCTCCGCGTCTCCATCTTAACAGTTGATTGGTCTACGAAAGATCAGGATATAAATCGGGGACTGAGGATTGGTACTGCAGGTGACTGCAATTGAACACTGATTTCCATATTACCAATCACAATTAGATGACTTGTGAAAATCTTCACTGACAAATCACTAAAATGAAATGAAATAAATAGTCGTGTAAATCCGTAATATAAATCAGCTCCGTTCAGCCAATAGTGTGAAAATGGGTCCCGGTAATTAACCCTTCAGCCGCCCAATATTTAGTTGGGATTCTCGCCACTTGAAGTGGTGTTCTCGCAGACGTGATTCCGACCTTCAAGTGAGTAAAAACTGATCAAATTTGACAAAATGGAGGTCAACTATTTTTTAAATATTGCGGATTGATAAAACATTTTTTTAACTTCAACGTGTTTGTAAACTGATATGTTACGTGGTAATACAAATTATGTAAAAAACAACTAATTCAATCTGGACCGGCAGGTTATTGGATTAAACTGCGCCATATAATCATATGAGATAAGGTGCAATATATTGTGAACTTTGTGAAAATAGAGTATTTACCTTTCATCGTATGTATTCAGTACCGTGGTGACATCGCAAGGCTCTGACACAGTGGCCTCCATTTTTACATGTAATAGTTCTAGTACGATCAAAAGTTTACACTTGCTGAAAATGGCCTAGTTTTCGTAGGCACTTTAAATATTCGTCTCAATTTCATGGCATCCGATTTTTTTGGTAGGCAGCGCAAGTGTCGTTTTTACACAGCTGGCTGTGAAAACAAAATGGTGGCCAGTGTGACCGAGCCTCGCGCAGTAAATGAGTTGGGCGGCCCAGTCATACCGGGTATGTATTCAGATATTCACATCAGCTCCACACCTATCTCTTAGACCTACACAGTCATTTAACACATTTAGAAACATTCCTGTTGCTAAAATTTTCTACGAGTACGCCAAGCATGTGAGCTATTGGTAGCTAAGTTGTCATAAATTCGCAACAACCATATTTGCAATTCAATCTCGCAATTCACAGACACATACAATAATTGCAATTGTAATTGCAATTGAAACAGATAATTGTAATTATGATTGTAATTAAACATTTTCGAAGGAGTGTAATTGTATTTGTAATTGAACATTTGATGATAGTTTCATGATAGCATGATAGTAAATCTAATTTTAATTAAAAATTAAGAAAGGCTCTAATTGTAATTATAATTGAAAACGGTGCTTGTTCCCAACCCTGCAAAGGGATGCATCATGGTTGCAATTGTCTTTGCTGCTTATGTTATCACACAGCTATAAATGGGTGAAAAATATTTATCTGCATCCAGGACAGCTCAACATCCTTCTTTCTTTTAGTTTGCTTAATAAATAACTAATAATTTGTTCGACATTAAAATTATGACAATTAAATATTATAAAATTTGGTAAAAGACATAAGGCGAGAAAAATTGTGTTTGCGAATGTGCTTCATCACTGAATAAATGGATAAATGAATAAATGTAAAATTATGAATAAATAAATAAATGAATAAATGAATAAATGAATAAATAAATAAATAAATGAATAAATGAATAAATGAATAAAGGAATAAATGAATAAATGAATAAATAAATAAATGAATAAATTGATAAATTAATAAATTATTAAATTAATAAATTATTAAATTAATAATTTAAAAAAATAAATGAATAAATGAATAAATGAATAAATGAATATATGAATTTGTCTACACACTTGCTTATCTGGGCCCCGGAAAGCTTTTCGAGGATAGTTAAACGAATCAGATTGCATTGGCCTCCAGACACCAGAATTGAAAAGATTAGAGCCCCTTTCTCTGAAACCGGAATGACAGAGCAGGAGACGAACCGGTAAGTCGTAATTTTACAGACAGGCAGCCTGAAGCACGACACCAAGGTCACTCGTAAACAGGTAATGCTTAGGTCACAATTAGTCCGGGCACCGCCAGGGCATCGGCAGGGTTTCTGCAGGGTTTCTCAGGGGTCCCCACAAGAGTATATATATACCAGGATAGCTCGTTGCTAGCGTGGTTGACTCAGAGACCGGGGGTACCGGGTTCCAGTCCCTCTGCGGCCGATGTATTTTCTTTGACCTATATTCTATCGCACAGCCGTACCGGGCTAATGAAATCTATAAATGGCAACATCAGACTAAAATGATAATACTATTTCTGTAATACGTTTGACAAAATTCACTGACTTTTCCCTGACTTGTTAAGATTTGTTTTTTAAATTCCATGTTTTTCTGGTTTCCCAGGTCATGTGGGAACCCTGGGTAATGATGTGACCCTATAATGCTTTGCCGAACGTAGCCCAATTATTGGACAATTGTACAATAAAAAATGATTGTATGTTACCAACATACCAACCATTAAAAAAGCTCAAAAATTACATGTGCATCTTGACATTCTCTCAATCGTTTTAGAAAAGTATATTATCTTTTCTCTTAGAAATGACAGAACGTTAATCTTAATGTGAAGTTTCATAGTGGGATGGACTCCTGGCCCTAAAGCACTTTGGCTGAGGTAGCCCAGCCTCTAAATAAATTAAAATATTCCATCGTCCGAGTATTTCGACTTCCTGAGCTCGTATTTTTCGTTCATAACATAAGTAGTGCACAACATGAAATGTACCTTAAGCATTTGACTGTAGTATGCCATGATTTAAAATTTTTACGCGCATGCGCAAAGGAGAAAAGTTGTTCGGATAAGAGGAATCTCATCCCATTAATACGACCAAGACCTTATATTCAACTTATCACAAATAAAGTATTGAATATTGTCGCCTGCATATCTTTTTTGGTGTAACAGTGGTTGTTGGTGCGGAATGAAATTCAGATCATGAGTTCAAATGATCAGAAGAGTTATCTGCAATGGTGATCAAGATGACGAGAGTTGCAGTTTTATATATGTATTTATTAGCCATGGGTATTGGATATATTTAGTAAACCGCATTTTAAACTGTTATAAATATAGAAAAACAAGGTTCGCAAGTTAATATAAAAAATACACTTAAAGCGACTCAGTATGATGACATCAATTTTCGCTTTTAATGTTGTATTGAAGTAGTGTATCCCACAGAGCATTCTTTAATTGTTTTCAGGAATTTCAGATTTTTAGAAACATTTTCTAACAATAGTTAAAAGAATCCGGACAAAACTCAAACATACAATGAGTTCTCCTAAAAGATGCTTGAATGCTAGCTAGCACAGCATTGGGCTACAAGTTTATGTCGTCGGCCCAGCGTTGAGCAGACCATCAGTGCTGCAGGTGTGTCCCCCCATGTCCTGACTATAAGACACCAATTAGCGGCGATTGCTTTGATCTTACCGTCCAAGACGTGAGAATATGTGGTGTAAAGTTCTGTATATTGCTGACTTGTTTTGTTTACATGGCAATATACGACCTGACAATATAACTATTTCATTCTTTTTCGGTGCTTCAAAATTGTTTTTTGACTTTTTTGCATTTCAGTTAAGATCAGTAGGTTATATAGCTTAATATAAATTAAATTTTCAAAATTGACAACATTGAAAATGACTCATCCCAAGAGGTCTCTTTAATGTATTCGTATTAGGCAATATCAGAGAGATATTTCGTACACATATCAAGTTGTCGATATTTTTAATAAACGATCAAATACAAGTCAACCTAGTCACAATAGGCCTATATGTGTCGGACGTAGTATGACATTCTACCCTCGACCAATACTTGAGTGGTCCAGCCTGTCACATGACCATCTCGGCCAATTAATACCGCTCTCATTCAGTTTTTATTCAAATTAGGGGATAAAATATTCTACTTGGTCCCTTTGTCTCACCCTGATAACAATAGGCCTACATGTAGGTGTACATTTGACACGAAACATTGGTCCAATGCTGGGTTAAGGATAGACCAGATTACCGTAAAAGTAAAAAAAAATCTACCAGAAGAATTGTCTTCAGATGTTCAACCAATTTTGAAGGAGTGTAGATAAAAGAGTGATCACGTCTTAGTTAAGTTTAAAATACACCCATGACGTCAGTCTATTGTTAAAACAGTAGATTCGGATCTACGAATCTACTGTTATTTTGTACTGGTCAGATCGGGCACAATATTTGGGCTTAACTATGAAACTGCATGTTAAAGCAGCCCCTTGGGATGACATCAATTTTCGTTTTTAGTCTTGTAGTGAAGTAGTGTATCACCCAGATCAAGATTTTATTTTTTTCAGAGTTTTTAGATTTTTACAAATATTTTTAATCAACATTTCTATGAAACCAGAAGGAACCCAAACAAACGATTTGTATACCTGAAGGACGATTGAATGTTTTCACAGCATTGGGCCACATGCTGATGGCATCGGCCCAGCGTAGGGTAGACAATCAGTGCTGCAGGTGTGTCCTCACGTGTCCTGACTATGAGAGACCAATTAGCGGCGACTGCTCTGATCTTTCCGTCTGATACGTGGGAATATGTGATGTAAAGTGCGGAATATTGCTGACTTGTTTTGTTTACATGGCAATATACGACCTGGAAATACAACTATTTCACTCTTTTTCGGTGCTTTAAAATTGTTTTTTGACTTTTTCGTATTTTCAGAAGATCAGTAGGCTATATAGCTTCATATAAATTAAATTTTCAAAAGTGACAACATTGAAAATGTCTCATCCCAAGGGGTCCCTTTAATTTCATGGATTAGTCATACTGATAATGAAATTGAGGTTTTCTATAACAAATCTATATCAAATCAAATCGGATCTAAGAATCTATTGAAATTCGTTTTTCTTCTTGACATGATGAGAAGATTGATAAACAGCTGTGGGAACACCGACAGGCAAAAACCTGGTCATCTGAACAAGAAATGGAGAAGCAGAGGGAATTGCTGGAAAAGACGCACGTCTTAATGATAGGAAAGTAGGCCGCCTGCATTGTCAAGAGCCAGAATTTATTGCAGGCAGACAGGAAACGGATAAAGCTTGATAAGTCCGGACACAATACACGAACGGATCCAGATGGTTGTCCATGATATGCTGCAGCTGGAATGCAGTGACACTTTATGTATAGGTGAGATCGAGGTTGCTTTATTTTCTTCGTCTTTCTTGTTTATTTTTTTATTCTTGTCCTGTTATGATCATATAACCTTCAATATTATTATATACATATATAATTATATGGAAAAACAGGAAACTAACCATGACCATTTGCAACAAGAAATCTGTTTTGATGAATAGCAGCACAATAGTGCTGAGCAGTGTCTTTAATCTGGTTAACATGGCATTGTGCCATGCTGTCTTTTATGCGCACCATATTGCACTTCAGCTGTCGAAAATGGGCCATACCCATTTGATCTATTATTGTCAAGTCAAACTCAACCCCACCTGTGTAAAACAACTTGATAAAACGAAATACTTTGGTGGTTCACACCTATGTCAGAATGAAATACCTCTGTCAGTATGAAATACTCTGATGGTTCACACCTATGTCAGTATGAAATACCTCTGTCAGTATGAAATACTCTGGTGGTTCACACCTATGTCAGTATTAAATACCTCTGTCAGTATGAAATACTCTGATGGTTCACACCTATGTCAGTATGAAATACCTCTGTCAGTATGAAATACTCCGGTGGTACACACCTATGTCAGTATGAAATACCTCTGTCAGTATGAAATACTCTGGTGGCTCACACCTATGTCAGTATGAAATACCTCTGTCAGTATGAAATACTCTGGTGGTACACAGCTATGTCAGTATGAAATACCTCTGTCAGTATGAAATACTCTGGTGGTTCACACCTATGTCAGTATGAAATACCTCTGTCAGTATGAAATACTCTGGTGGTTCACACCTATGTCAGTATGAAATACCTCTGTCAGTATGAAATACTCTGGTGGCTCACACCTATGTCAGTATGACATAAATATAGACCCTCATCTCCATAGCTTGGCAATGCATTCTATTTTTATTTTTTCAAAAAATTATTTATGTTATCGAGATATTGACTGTTTTATTATGGCAATGCCACTTAACATGATTTTAATCCTGTATGAGATATCATGTATATTGTCATGTGATTCTACCAACTAACCATCTTGTATATACATGTTCATATATTCTCATTTTATCATTTTATGACAAAATAAGTCGGTAATGACTTTTCTTGTGTCAATGACATATCTGTCTGTCTGTCAGTATGACGTAATGCCTGATAATTGCGTGTGCGTGCATGTAGTGGTCCTCACTGGTGATGTTTACACATCTAGCTGATTACATCCTTGTGCTGCTTAAAATTTTAACATGGGAGGAATACTCAATGTGAGTGTATCTTTTATTTATAGCTTCTGCAGGTGATCGATGGTAAATTCATGCAGGATTCAAAATGTGTGTCCATTGTTCTCTGGTTGTATCCAACATTTAACCCTTTAACCGCCGGTGCCGCATATATTGGGGTTCTCATTTTTTATTAGCACATTAAGTACCACCTTTTAAACATGTTAAATATAAAATGTGAAATCAATCAGTAATATTTGAGAACAGTTGACCTTCATTTTGTCAAATCTGAATAATTTTCAGTCACTTGAAGTTGTGAATCGCGTCAGCGAGACACAACACATATTACCAATCACAATTAGATGATTTGTGAAAATCTTCACTGACAAATCGCTAAAATGAAATGAAATAAATAGTCGTGTAAATCCGTAGTATAAATCAGCTCCGTTCAGCCAATAGTGTGAAAATGGGTCCCGGTAATTAACCCTTCAGCCGCCAAATACTTAGTTGGAATTCTCTCCACTTGAAGTGGTGTCTCGCAGACGTGATTCCGACCTTCAAGTGAGTAAAAACTAATCAAATTTGACAAAATGGAGGTCAACTATTTTTTAAATATTGCGGATTGATAAAACATTTTTTTAACTTCAACATGTTTGTAAACTGATATGTTACGTGGTAATACAAATTATGTAAAAAACAACAAGTTCAATCTGGACCGGCGGGTTATTAGATTAAACTGCGCTATAAAATCCTATGAGATAAGGTGCAATATATTGTGAACTTTGTAAAAATAGTGTATTTTCCTTTCATCGTATGTATTCAGTACCCTGGTGACATCGCAAGGCTCTGACACAGTGACCTCCATTTTTACATGTAATAGTTCTAGTACGATCAAAAGTTTACACTTGCTGAAAATGGCCTAGTTTTCGTAGGCACTTCAAATATTCGTCTCAATTTCATGGCATCCGATTTTTTTGGTAGGCAGCGCAAGTGTCGTTTTTACACAGCTGGCTGTGAAAACAAAATGGCGGTCAGTGTGACCGAGCCTCGCGCAGTAAATGAGTTAGGCGGCCCAGTCATACCGGGTATGTATTCAGATATTCACATCAGCTCCACACCTATCTCTTAGACCTACACAGTCATTTAACATATTTAGGAACATTCCTGTTGCTAAAATTTTCTACGAGTACGCCAAGCATGTGAGCTATTGGTAGCTAAGTTGTCATAAATTCGCAACAACCATATTTGCTTTTAGATTACAAAATAAGGCATATATCTCGCGATTCACAGACACATACAATAATTGCGATTGTAATTGCAATTGAAACAGATAATTGTAATTATGATTGTAATTAAACATTTTCGAAGGAGTGTAATTGTATTTGTAATTGAACATTTGATGATAGTTTCATGATAGCATGATAGTAAATCTAATTCTAATTAAAAATTAGGAAAGGCTCTAATTGTAATTATAATTGAAAACGGTGCTTGTTCCCATCCCTGCAAAGGGATGCAACATGGTTGCAATCGTCTTTGCTGCTTATGTTATCACACAGCTATAAATGGGTGAAAAATATTTATCTGCATCCAGGACAGCTTAACATCCTTCTTTCGTTTAGTTTGCTTAATAAATAACTAATAATTTGTTCGACATTGGAATTATGATAATTAAATATTATAAAATTTGGTAAAAACTCGTAAAGACATAAGGCAATAAAAATTGTGTTTGCGAATGTGCTTCATCACTGAATAAATGGATAAATGAATAAATGTAAAATTATGAATAAATGAATAAATGAATAAATGAATAAATGAATAAATGATTAAATGAACAAATGAATAAATGAATAAATAAATAAATTAATAAATTAATAAATTAATAAATTAATAAATTAATAAATTAATAAATTAATAAATTAATAAATTAATAAATTAATAAATTAATAAATTATTAAATTAATAAATTAATAAATTAATAAATTTATAAATTAATAAATTAATAAAAATAAATGAATAAATGAATAAACGAATAAATGAATAAATGGATAAATGAATATATGAATTTGTCTACAAACTTGCTTATCTGGGCCCAGGAAAGCTTTTCGAGGATAGCTAAAAGAATCAGATTGCATTGGCCTCCAGACACCAGAATTGAAAAGATTAGAGCCCCTTTCTCTGAAACCGGAATGACAGAGCGGGAGACGAACCGGGAAGTCGTAATTTTACAGACAGGCAGCCTGAACCACGACACCAAGGTCACTCGTAATCAGGTAATGCTTAGGTCACAATTAGTCCGGGCCCCGTTCGGGCTGCGAGCACGGCCGTGATCTAAGTCTCTGGCGGGCCCCGGGCACTGTGGTCTTGATCAAATCGTGTTTTACAGATACCCTGCCGGCGTCCTGGCGTGTCCCGGCCGGTGCCCGGCCGGCTATCAGAGGAGACTTGTCCTCATTTTCTGAAAACATTACCGGGGCTGGGCCGGTGCCCGTGGGTATCCAAAACGGGACCCCACCGGGGGCCGTAAAATGTAAGGTATATCGGGCGGGCACCGCCAGGGCATCGGCAGGGTTCCTGCAGGGCTTCTCAGGGGTCCCCACAAGAGTATATATATGCCAGGATAGCTCGTTGCTAGCGTGGTTGACTCAGAGCCCGGGGGTACCGGGTTCGAGTCCCTCTGCGGCCGATGTATTTTCTTTGTGCACACATATGCCGTGACACAAACTGTTCAAATTCGTGGGATAATAATGACTGCTACTGCTACCGCCTATACTGCTGTTGTTGGGTATGACCGAAAAGTTGTCAATATGTAAACGATCAATAAAACCTTTATAGGGGCCTGTTCCCTTCAATTAATTTTTTTATCAAAACACATTCTCCTGGAGATGCAAGCTGCTGGCAATATAATATTGGACAGCCCCGATGGCTCATTCGGTCCAGTTGTGGCTCGAAATTCCGAGGTACTGGTTTCGAATCCCGGCCGGGTCCGATGTGTGTCATCGAGGTTGTGCATATACAGTGCTCCAAACTGTTCAAAGGCATGGAGTGCGCAGTGTTGTCTATGGTACTACATGTATATGCACTATAAAGAACCCTTGAAGTCATTCGATAAGAATATAGAGTATAGTTTCGGCTTCGGGCTTCGTTCTGTCGCGATATTGCCATGATTGTGCAGAAAGCGACGTAAGGCAATATTCACTCTGCAGCCTATATTTATTTAGCTGCGTGGCCTCAGGTTTAGGCTTTCAGCAGCGCGACACCGTTACAACATTGGCCTTACGAGCAATACGAGACCTATTTACCCTTTTACAGGTTCGAACATCACAAAGCCTTCAAATCTTGCATCAGGATGGATCCGTAGCTGCTCCACGAAATTTTGCAGCGTCTTGGACTTCAATGGAGAAACGTATTAGGCCCCTGTGTGGAAGAATGTTTTAAATTATATAAAAACGGTTCTATTATGTCTTTTTGTACTCGATTTATATCAATATAGATAAATTATTGTTAGTAGGTCTATCCACAAAAGTAAGGGAAATTTAAAGACTTGGTTATTCGTATACATTATGACTGGATGCAAGTTGATTCAAGTGACAAACCCACCTTGTAAAATAAGAAGTTACTTCATTTTTTTGATTGATTTTGGTTGATTTATTTATGGATTGATTTATTGAATATAGATCAATTCGTATTTCATTAACTAGAGGGTCCCCCTGGAGATTATTCAAGGGTTCCGACCGGGACCCGTTCGGGCATCGTATGGGCACCGGCTGGACTCCGCCCGGGTACCTACAAGCCGAGTCAGGAACACACAGGCTCCCTCCCGGGTGCCGTAGGGGGTCCGGGCGGGTACCCTGCGTGCTTTCCTTCAAATTTTGTCCCTGCGTCCCTGGCGGATCCCGTCAGGGGCTCCACTGAGCCCCTGTCAGGCAGTTTACGGGCTTGATCCGTGGTTTATTTTTCGCCGGGGCCCGAGTTACTTTTAAGTTAGAATTAAAAGTAACCCGGGCCCGCGCGGGGTGAAAAAAATGGACGGCACCCGGTCGGGGTCCCGTGTCGGGACCGCCAAAAAAGGCCAAAAACAGCCCGGGAACTACCCGGGAAGGCCCCTTTTGTGAATTGTGACCAAGGCATAACTGGAGTAAATTCGTATATCTATACTATTATATATTAAATTACACACTTGACGTCAGTCAATTGTTAAAAAAGTAGAGTCGGATCTACGAATCTATACTGTTGTTCTTACATTGGGCGGAGAGCGCACAATAAATATTGCAGCATGACACTGCATGGTTAATGTTTCATAGTTAACCATGCTGACTATACAAATGGGATTTCTATATGAAATTTTGGAACACATGTGTTGTGTATTTTAAGTCGAAGAAAGAACTCAATTACGATAGATTTGTAGATCCGAATATACTCGGCTCGTACATTCGGATCTACGAATCTATCGAATTTCGTTCTTTCTCCTTGACATAAGGGTTTTTAGTATTGGTCAGTCGCTGAACGAGCCCCCTGACCAAATCGCTATCTCCCGCCACCTACTACATACCCCACGCAAAGCTTTAACACTCAAGCATGGTTGTAACGCTTATAGAAATTTCCTAGGATATATTTTGTGCCGCTATTTGGCTTTTATTCTATGTTCATCACGATTTTAAGGTAATGTTTGGGTCCACTATATGAGTCAGCACGACACTAACCCGACGACGGTTCAATGCTGGTCCAATGTCTCCGGCGCTAGCCAGCATCAATGCAACAATGGGCAGTGAATCGTGATGCTATATGTGGCTGAAATGCACGTGCACACACGATACACCGACCCGATGCCGGCTCAATGTTGGGACAGCGTCGTAGACTATGGCCCAACCTCACTCCGATGCGTGGTCGTTCCAGTGATAGAACACCAACACGAGAGCTACAACCAATGCTGGTATAATGTTGGCTCACCGTATGTAAGGCCGGTACAACTTCGAACCAACATTGTGCTACAACGCCTGCTCATATAGGGAGGTTAATTCAATCCCAAGGTTGGATTAATGTTGGGGTAGCAGCGTAAGCAATGACCCAACAATAAACAAGCATTGTTTAAAGGGACCCCATGGGATGAGACATTTTTAATGTTGTCAATTTTGAAAATTTTATTTATTTGAAGCTATATAGCCTACTGATCTTAACTGAAAATACGAAAAAGTCAAAAAACAATTTTAAAGCACCGAAAAAGAGTGAAATAGTTGTATTTCCAGGTCGTATATTGCCATGTAAACAAAACAAGTCAGCAATATTGAGCACTTTACATCACATATTCCCACGTATGAGACGGTAAGATCAGAGCAGTCACCGCTAATTGGTGTCTCATAGTCAGGACACGGGAGGACACACCTGCAGCACTGATTGTCTACCCAGCGCTGGGCCGATGCCATCAGCATGTGGCCCAATGCTGTGAAAACATTCAAACGTCCTTCAGGTATACAAATAGTTTGTTTGGGTTACTTCTGGTTTTATAGGAATGTTGATTAAAAATATTTGTAAAAATATGAAAATTCTGAAAAAAATAAAAACATGATCCGTGGGATACACTACTTCAGTACGAAATTAAAAACGAAAATTGATGTCATCCCAAGGGGCTGCTTTAAACACTATAGTCCAATTTGCACGGGTTAAACGGGTTAAACAGAAAAAAAACGTTAGTATGGTTATTAGTAGGCTTTAAACTCTAAACTGTTCTTTATCAGGCTCTAATTACACAGGCTTATATGCCAGTGTTTAATTAGATTTGCACAGTCATCGACGTTAAGTTAATTCTAGATGTATATATGGCTATTGGGACCTGCCAAAAATATTTATATCTGATAGAAAATAGATTAATAACTATGCGATTCAGTTTATTATACATGGTCAATATTTATATTTCTTGTGGTCGAAAATTGTAGTGAGATCAAGCTTTCTCCAGCTAAGTTTTGAAAAGGTGTCAATGTACACTGCAAAACGTAGCCTAATTGTATCTAATTAGTTTTTTCACCTCACATCATTTTTTCTAAGCTGATGTAATACACATTATCCAGACACTTAATTGTCCCTTTTAATAATGTACGACTAGAACTACATAAGTTACCATCTATTTGCATTTCTGGTATGACTCATGAGAATATGTATGTTATTTTTGTACAGGCTGCGTTGTTTCAATTATGTCAGCGAGGCCTACTTACTAACTTTGCCCGTACGAACCACGGGTCAACGCTAGTATATATAGTGAGCTGAGCAGATATTTGAAAAAAAATCTAGTAGTCCAAATCGCAGCATGACAAAATGTTTAATAATGTTGTTCAACCGCCTAAGACGCTGGCCCAAAAATAAACCAGCACTTAGTTTTATTGTGCAAGCTGACACGTGTAGCCAATGTTGCTTCAATGTGACCCAACGTCTGCGAAATTGGCTTACCATTGGTCCAACAGCGGATCATGTGAGCTGGGAAATGTATATTTTATGGCTGTTGTGTGCAGACTGGGCAAGTGGTTCATAGAGCACTAAGCCAACCTGACCTGGATAATGGTCGTAGCGGACGTAAGTGGATAGTCCACACAGATGATGATGGGAGTGCACGATTACGAAACCATAAGAACGTACATCATTATCAAAGCTCTCCACAGGGTGGGGGCCCTGGTCTGCTTGGCTTGCTTGGGCTCGTCCCCCGCTCTGGCATTCACGTTTCAAAGCAAAATGCATCTTAGATTCAGTCTCGTGGGGAGCTTTCGTGACAGGGAGGTACCTTGCTCGGCCTCATATAACTAAATTGACTATGTGCTTTTATTTCAATTTTATGTGAGCAATTTGAAGTTGAGGGTCGCGGTAGCGAGACACAAGTGGGTTCATATTCTAAACTATATTCTATAAGGGTTAATCAAACTGCTTGCATACAGTTTTGACACAAGTTTTTACCCCCAAAAATGAGACATTGATCCAATGAAATAATGTTAAGCCAGCGTCGTTACTACGTCCCTGTAACCAAATGACTAAACATGTCTTGATTGCTTTTTCTAAAAGCTCCCACACAAAAAGACCCCCCGCGATTGCTTAAAACGTGACCGTCGCGGCTGAGATAACGTTTAAAGGTTTAAAGTGGTTGTGATCACTTATTTAGTGGCCAAGCTCACTTTTCTACTCACTGTGATCGCTTCGCGTTTTTAGCAATAGCGGAGTCTTTGCCATGTGTGGGAGTCTTTAAAAAAATAATAAAGACGTGTTTTGTCATCCAGAAAATCGCAGACAAGCTGATTTTACCACAGCAGCATGTCACACCGACATGGCGTCGTAGGCTATAGCGACGATCATATCTCTAAACAATATAGGTTCTTTAAAAAGAACCTTTCACTACTATTACTATGCAGCCACAAGAGAGCCCTACAAGAGTTCTCCTGAGGTTGCATTGTAATAGTACTTAAGGGTTCCTTCTAAAGAACCTATATTGTTCAGAGTGGTGACCGTGTAGGGCCTCTAGTGAGTGTTCCGGAAGTCATATTGAGACATTACGATCGCGTCGCAGGGTATGCCACCCTTCAACGACCGTGTACGATGGTTGAGACGGGCCACACTAAGACCGAACATGTTCAGTCTTGACGACATGACGGAAATCACTGAAGTCGTAGTCGTTAGAGTGGCCACACCGCACCGATTGCTTAGGATTATAGTTGCGTCTTAAGCAATCTGGAAGAGTCCTTACTTTTATGTTAACACAGTTTTGTAAAAATCTTTACCAACAACAAGATACATTGTCACGAGCAGCGATGATAGTTTGATGCTGGGACATCATCGTTGATGGTGGATCAAACTGCCCCCCACCACAGCATGAAATACAGTATTGACTCGATGACTTTTAATTGTTGAGACACTATCTGCGATGCCGGCTCATATCAAAACGAATTTAGAAGTGAAGATGAAGTGTGAAGTGAAGGTGAAGGTTATATGCCTACGGCATTGCTGAGAAGGCAAGATGAGCGGCTCGTCGCAGCACTAGTCACCATACCAAGCCCGAGCCTTTAGGCGAGAGTTTGGAGTGGTGACGACTGCTCGGGTCAATAATCACTCCATGTAGATGCATTTTTTTGCACGAGTTACAATTTTTGTGCTGATATTGTAAGATATAGTATTTGAAACATGTCAGAATGTCCCACTTAACACGAGACATTGACCCAATGCTGGCTTGATGTTGGGACTGGCGTCGTGCACATTTAACCCTTTCACGCCCGTACGGCCCTTGAGGGTAGCATTGTTACAAAGTCTTCTATTTGTTGGTCTATTATTCATTAGGGTCAATGCTTGCCCTATTTTCTTTGATTATCGATGTAGGTATAATTTTAAAATTGTCTTGTTTATTTTATTGGATTGCACGGTGTTTTTGGTATATCACACTTGCTTGTTTCAAAACAACAGCAAATAATTGTATCCATGTGTGTAAATGTGGCAGCAAAAACAAAAATGAAATTTAAACCCACACCTGGCTAATGTAAATATTTTTGTTTTGCAAATATGAGCACGATTTAAACATTTGTGCTCGCTGTTTAGATATCTATATTGTTCTTTTCGGTGATGAACTCTGGCCTGAAATATTTTACTGGTTATTGCCATAAAAAAGGAACCAACATAGGATTTGAATTTGGTTTTCTGAATGAGCTTCAGCCTATCATAATTATATCATAACGTATGGGATAAATATGCAAAAAGACGTTGCTGATCCCCAATAGGACTGTAGCTGAGTGTCGTGGACCAATATTTCAAGAACTGGTTCAGTCAACCTTGAATATTGACATTGCCAACTGAATGAAACCACGATTGAAAACCAAGGGGTTACTCCTTGAAGTTCATTGTTCTCAATTCGCTTTTATTTGGATATGTGCATGTAAGTAAACACAAAAAATGCAATACATTTAAACAATGTTGGACCAACGCCGATGACGTTGATCCGACGTTGTATAAATGTTATACAAATG
>OZ024908.1:15784374-15866874 GCA_964017125.1 Flabesymbios commensalis
CTAAATATATACGGTTTCAAGAATGGTTTGAAAGAAAATAAATTCCCGCACTTATGGTGTTGGCTTTCACTACGAGATGTATGGTGAGATCAGCCCACCTCGCACTCTCTCCCATTTAATACGCTTTACTGTTCAGTTTGATTTTGCCGTTTCAGATATATATACCCGTACGAAAAAAATGCATACCGCATCGTTGGGTACGGCGAAATTGGCTGATCTCGTCACCACATAAAGCCCAAGCATTTAGACGAGAGCTTGAATGCCAAAATGTAAAGAAACCCCCGTATTTTCTATGTTTTTTCGCACATGATTGCTGCATTGATGGTTTCTGTAACGTTTTTTATTATATATTTTTTTTCAGTGTCTTTGGAAAGAACTGACTGTTATTTGACCTTTAAATACAAAATGTCCGTCTTTTTTTTAAAGGGGCCTATATTTACTGTCACTATAAGTATAGCGCTAAAATGTTGACGATAATATGATTTCTTTGTGTTAACTTGTGGACCAGAACTAAAAGTTACTGACGAGTAAATTTAAAGGGAAAAAATTTAAAATGGCCGCGAAATTCACCTTCATATGAACAAGAAACAAAATGTAAGTTAAACATATTTTTTAGTTGTGGCTCGAAACTGCTCAATTTTTTTAGTTTGACTTGAGGGCCGAAAACATTTCTGGTGTTTATTGTGAAGTTGGAGGTCAAATATAGGTCATTTTAATCGAAAAACATGAGACATAAATTCATCAACTCTAAATCATGCAGATACCAGAAATTGTGCAATAATATATCACAAAAATATAGAACTGATGTGGGTTATAGCGGCCATTATTTCAGCCCGGGCTAAATACACACATTTTCAAAAAAAGGCTGCAACATTCTCGCATTTAAAATATCTATGTCATGTACAAATCTTTGGTTGTAGCACATGGTCTATAATATAGTATAATTCACAGCTTGCCATCATGGCTGGACTAATGCATGCGTCACAAATCTAATTCGTGATGTGGTGGGGGGGGGGGGGGTGGCGTAGGATGGTTGTAGCACATGGCCTATAATATAACATAATTCACAGCTTGCCATCATGGCTAGACTGATGCATGCGTCACAAATCTAATTCGATCGCCGTTCGATGATCTGCTGACATTTTTTCCCACTCATCACATCGTTCGGCAATCGTCCGATCGCTAGACTGCCTCCACAAATATAACATGGGAGCAGCGTGGGAATCATTAAAATTATCTCGTCTGGAGGGATATATTTAGACAACCATTGACATGTGAGCTTGATAATTGTCCAAATTTGTTCAGTTATATATAGATATATCCCCGCCATTTCATCGGATCCTACCAAAATGGCAATTGACCTTTTAAAATCAAGGGATATTTATCGACAACTGAACAATAGAATGGGATGAATAGGAACAGTGGGGTGACTAGAAACGAAAAGTTAGAAAAAGTACAGAAAAAAATCCACTAAGGTTTAAATAAAAGTAGGTGTGGGTCAGATGTGGGGGGGGGGGGGTGGATTCGAGTTCACGTAGGGTGGTTGTAGCACATGGCCTATAATATAATATAATTCACAGCTTGCCATCATGGCTAGACTAATGCCTGCGACACAAATCCAATTCGGTCGCCGCTCGGTGATCTGCCGACGTATTTGTTCGCTCATCTTACCGCCGGTTAGTGTATCCATGGGCATCTGGGCATTTTGGAGCGTCAATTAAGTTGTTACCCGATGTCATACCCCGGAAGGAATCGAGTTGAGAACGGATCAAGATTGGAAGATCATCGCACGGAGATTGCCCAGTTATCAACATCGGGATCATCATACTGGGAAAAAATAAGGTGTGGCTAAGCGAAATTAAAATCGTTCGGCGATCGTCGGATTGCTAGACAGCCTCCACAAATATAACATGGGAGCAGCGTGGGAATCATTAAAAATCAACTCGTCTGGAGGGATATATTTAGACAACCTTTGACATGTAAGCTTGATAATTGTCCAAGTTTGTTCATTTATATATAGATATATCCCCGACATTTCATCGGATCCTAGAAAAAATGGCAATTGACCTTTTAAAATCAAGGGATATTCATTATCTCTCCTCATCTCACATCTTTTTGTCGTAACCAAATCTCAGCTGAGCATATCGACTACCGAAAAAGTATTCCCCGCATTTGTCATAAAAAATAACGCACATCGAGCGTACTAAAAATGAAGAATTTTGGTCAGTGCGTTATGATTCGCTGGGCGTGCGTCAAAATCCGATGATGATTTGACGAGAACGCCGGATAAACGTTATTCATTTATTGTGTGCGTCAACCTCTGCGCACATTTTAATCCACGCATACAAAAACAAAAATAATAATTTGAGCTCGGATTATGAAAGACGTAGCAATTGGTAGCGAATGTACAACATGTTTCCAACGCAAAGAACGAAGCAACAGTATTTTGCTAACGCATTGGACGCATACAGTGCGTATTAAACCCTAGAACAACGATGACGACGCTTATAGTAACTTTCGACAGTTTGTTTGATACATATGTAACCATTTTTAAAAGAAAAACTGTGTCGTAATTTAAGACAAGTTTATATGTTTTGACTTAATTTCGACAAATAAAAAAAAAATCGGCACTTAAAGCCATGTATCGTGTGAAACACTACCTCAAATGATTCAAAAATTAAATTAATCTGTAGAAATAACACAATCACAGCCTGTTGTTCAGCGCTGGGTTAACAGTCAGAGTGTACTCAGCGCTAGCTTTGAGCGCTGATGCAGCACATGGCAGACGCGTGTCAATTTTCAGTATACGTTAGTCGTGCGTCAACTATGTGTGACTGAGCTTCACCTTCAGAAAATAGCCCAAAAATGACAGCACTGATCCAGCACTGAGCCTTCATCTAACGGTTCTAACGCATGTCCACCGAACATATAACATATATGGGCGTACTAAATGACATAACAAGCTATATATTTAGAATTGGCCTGCGGCCGATATCCTGTTAAGTTTATTTTGCCTAAGTTTGTGTTCTATTTAGTGGAAAAAGGGGTGCTGTGTGTGGGATACGGTTCACATTTCTGTACACCAGTCCTTATGAACATGTGCAATATAACGTTTCAGGTCCTTATGTTAAGTACTTTTTTCTTTAAGAAGTGTTCAGAAAAAAATATTCACGAATATATTTGTGGTAAGAGCTTAAAGGATTTTGGTTGCAATAATGTTGGCTCATAGTCGCAGACGGTGGCCCAGCACTACATCAACATTGGGTCAATGTATCGTGTTATCTGGTGTTTCTGGCTCCGGGATGGGAAGCGTCACCAGCATACTGCAGCAGTCAGAAAACACGGTACATTCACACAATGCTGTTTCAATTACGGACCAGCGCCGAAGAATGTGGGTCAACATTGAAACGGCATTTGGTGAATGCCACCTCATTCCGCAAAGCATACAGCAGACTCTGTGTTGGACCAGCGTCTTTGATCGGCATTGAACCAGCAATGGGCTTCGACGATGGCCCAATATTGAACCGGAATATGGTGGGTAGGCCTACATCCTCTGTATGAGGTGCATTGTAGGCAAGTATTGAAGGAATGTTGGCCATCACCGGCGAAGGTGGTGGAAGGAATACACGTATATAAGATATATTTGAACTTTTCCCTTTGGTTCTCTCCTTAATTATTTCCTGGATATTTAGGATTCTGGCCCATGAGGAAGACCAATACACTGTTATGTTTAGAAAATATTAGGCCGATTTTTTTCTATAACATTCAAACAGACTAGAGCCCGGCCTCGGAGTTTGGTAACTCCTTTTCTAGTCATCATTAACTCGCTAGCTTTTTTCAAATTCCGACAAGATTCGTGGACGCACAATGATGCACTGCTCTTATTTTTGAGAGGCGTGGGCGGTGCGTCGTGTATGTGTGACTGGCGTACCAGACAACAGTCTCTTGGTCAACTGCTTTCACAAGGGATTGAGCCACGTCTTGCACACAACTTTTCAGACACATTTTTATTTATCTTGAGATGTGAATTGCTGCCGCAATTCCCATCTCAAGATAAATAAAAATGTCCTGGTTTGAAAAAAACACTGAATATAATGTGTCAAAGTAAATCTCTGAACGTCGTCAGTTTGACGGATTACGCCAGGCTGTGTTCAATGAGTTTTATTCACAATATGTTATTTGATGCATAAAAATGGAAGAGTGTAGGATCTGACAGTAACAAACCTGTCCTGCTGATTTGCATGTTACTATTTTTTCGCGCATTTAAAGCTGGAATTGCTATACAATTCTGTCGCATTTTAATTCGATTAAAACCTACGACCTCTTAACCCTTTCAGCGCTGGGACACGCTTTTAGACGTCAGATTCTGACGTCTAAAGTTAATGCCTGAAACAGTAAAATATAATCTCCATAGACCAATAACATAGGTATTCAAATGAAGCAGAAACAGCCAACTAAAACATTTATAACGATTTCAAATTAAAAAAATCTCGGTCTCTATGGTTTGTATAAATATTTTTCAGCGCTGTAGCGGTTAGGCCACCAGAATTTCTCAAAGCGTCATTTTGCATTCCTGGAAACGGACTTAATATCCTTCACTTTTGTTTTAGAATGACAATTTTTCATAAAAATGTTTTAATAATATATGACAGTTTTCTTTTAAGCCATCTTTATTCACTACAAGTCGCAAATTGTGACAGCAATTCGCGGCTTGTGGAGGATTGAGATCTGAACGGTGAATTCTGACTTGAAATAAAATGAAATGAAATGAATCGGGCTTTAGGCCACCTTTGTGCACATATTCTGACTTGAAAGGGTGAACAATGTAGTATGTGGTCCAGTCTGTGAGAGCAGGACACTTCATGTGTTAGTATTGATCCGTGTAGATTCCATCAGATATGTGGCTATATATAGCAGAGATTGACAAACAGACCAGACATATTATTCTGGAACCTTGGAACCATGTCGCTTAGATTAAAATAAAATAATAATAACCCTGATAATCAATGGAAAATATCAGTCCAATAGCAACGTTCTTGCCAGGCAGGAATAAAGGAGCGAATAAACCATATTGCATCGAATTATTATATTGCGAGCAAGATATTTCGATAACTTTAACGACAGCCCTTTTAAAAATTGGCCGTACTGGCAATCGAGTTGTTATATTTTGACCCAGGATTGGTCCCTGAACAAAGTTATATAATTCGGGAAGGGTCCTAAGGTTATATTTACTTTTTATTCCCGAAAGTTCAGTGGGTTATAGTGATAACATATTTTCGTAATTTTTTGCGGCTATCTTTGATTTTGCACAGAAAGTAATATAATTATGCAATCGAAAATAGTTAAAAAAAAAAAAAAATTCTTGTCTACGAAAATGCTTGATTAGCCATTAAAATAATCTTTCTATTTAGATTAATAGTCGCGATATCATATTTATGTCATCCAGGAGGCATTTAAAAAATCGGCCATATTATAAATTTCGTTCTTGTTAGCAGGCTGTTTCTCACCCAGAAGAGATTCCGTAACCCTTTAAGCTCTCACAATGCATTAAAGCATCATCTTACAACCCTGAAAAAACCCTGAATTTTCCTACAACTAAGGGTTTTAGAACGGAAATTTCCATGAAACTGGTTTACAACTACGTGGCAATTTTCTTTAATTTTTAAATCACATCAAATCATCTTCATCCACTACAAGTCGAGAATTGCGGCAGCAATTCGCGAC
Source organism: Flabesymbios commensalis (assembly GCA_964017125.1). NCBI lineage: Eukaryota > Metazoa > Annelida > Polychaeta > Terebellida > Flabelligeridae > Flabesymbios > Flabesymbios commensalis. Next base: position 15,790,099 of record OZ024908.1, read on the forward strand.
TTGTAGTGGATGAAGATGACTATGGAAAATTCAGGCTTGAAAGGGTCAACAAAATTATGCCGAACCTGAGGGTCTAGTAACTCTAAATTCACTAGTTCAGTGGGCTGCAGTAGTAAGAAATGTGATTTTCGTTATTTTGTGGCGGACATTTTTACACAATTTACACAAAACTATTATTTTTGTAATTAAAAACATTTTAATCGATTCCTTGGGAAATGAAATGATTAGACACTATTAAAATATTAGCTCATATATTCCTCCTATTCATGTTACCACGGGGGTAATATTAAGATTTAGGATATTAACAAGAACGTGATATTTGTCACTGTTGAATCATCAGTATTACTGTGTCGCTAAACGTTAAAAAAGGAAACTAAATTACTGCGTTAAACCGTATGCACAAAAGAAGTTTAGGCCAAACTGGTTTAAACCGGGCAGTTTATCGACCAAAAAATAAACTTGCTGGTTTAACATGAAGTGGGATTAACATTATAATGATAATCAACGCAAATATACGAAATGGAAGAAAATGGGATAAAAATAGACAGACTGATTATATTAGACAGTGATATATCCTAACCAATCTAATAAACATGTCTGTCAAACTTTTCTCAATGGTTTCTATTGTACTTTTTCCCGTACATGCCAAATCTGCCAGATACCATTCGAGATTTTGCATATTTAATAAGCTAATTTGCATATTTCCAAAATAGCCGCCAAAAAAGTAATCGGCTATGAATACAGTCCCGGCAATCCTAGAAATGTGTTTTTTGGCCCTAAGTTCGGGTTTTGAGATCCCATAATGCCATTTTGAAGACAATGTTATTTTTTGGATCATTGGACGGTCATAGGTCACGTAACCATTGCAATACAATATCCCACCTTTACGTTTTAGCAAAAAGTGCACAAATCAACTTTTTGGGGATAAAATGATGATTTAAATGTCTGATGATATGTATTCAATTTCAGAGAGTTACATCTCACACACAAGACTTTATTTATTAATACAAGATGGACGCCATAATGCAAAAAGGCCGCCAGCCGAGCCTACAATCAAGATATCTTAGCTTCTAGATATCATATTTAAGAGATCGTAGTGTCTAGATTGGGGTTTTTCTATCAAGGAATACAATGTCAGACAGCATTATACTGTCAAATGATTTTTAGAGGTTTATTATGTCTTTTTGATCTCTATGGTTTGATATTTTGGCAAAATTGTATTATATCATAGTTTTTTATAACTATGATAAATATAACATATAACAGGGTTGGGGTCGATTACAATTGATGATTACGATTACGGTTATGATTACATGTCATTTTTATTTATCGATTACGATTATGATTACGATTATTCGTCATTATAATTATCGATTACGATTATGATTATGATTACATGTCATTAAAAATTATCGATTACGATTTTGATTACACTCTATTTTTTCGATTACGATTATGATTATGATTACAATAATCATATTTCGAGATTACAGTCACGATTACGGGTGATTAAAATTATCTTAGAAATTCTTATTAATAATAATGCCATACTATAACAAACTATAAATAACAACAACTGCAATTGAAATCAACTTTGTTTTATTTATTTATATTGTGTTCAAGAATGTCAGTTCAAGAGACATAAACTATAAGCAAAATTAGGTTTGTATACATTCTATTCTGCGCGATTCTACTTATTATCTGCGATGTGAGTTATGGGATAACAAAGTTATCCTTATAAATCGAATCTATAGTCTACGAATTAGTAGGAAAATATATTTGATATCAGATTATTTTGTACTACTTGTCAGATAATATCAACCTTGGCGATAAAAATGTGTAGGGTGGATAACGCTTATAGCAGCTGTAATTAGCAGTCGCGCCTGATTGCTAAGCAAACAGGTGACCATCGCGAGGAGCGTCCCTCCTATTATATAATATCTGTTGGCCTACCATCTTGAAAACACAAGGGGCTGATCTGATATTGCTGATCGAATATTGGCCCACTGTTGGGTCACCATCTGCGACGCTTGCCCAACAATAGGCCAATATTGGATCAACGAGCGTTGTTTGCTGGGCACCCTTGTTTTCTGTAATTGAACCCTAGCACCCGAAGGGTGCTGAGAGTGGGATTAAGGCATTCGAAGCTTGTATGAAAGCTATCTCTTAGCCTATCCAAATACTTCATTAGTATATAATACTCATTGGAAAATGTCTGGTTTGCAAGGGAGGCAAGGAACCTGGAAACAGAAGCATTTTAGAATTTAATTAATTTTGATGCGCCCTCGGCGAACAGAGGGTCGCGGTGGTCTAAATGAGATGTTGAATCAGCCGGTAGCTACCCCATATCTCGTGTCTTAACTTTTGAAATCTGGATGAAAAAGGCCGATAAGTTTTAATTTTGACAGATCCTTTAAATGAACATTTGAGACATTTCTTTTATTAAACCTATGCCTCTCGTGTACACTTAAGTTCACTTAGTATGTTTGACATACTTAAAATTGCGTTCCAAATTTTGGATCAAATGTGATCAATTTACCTCGTGTTGTTTGCCTGACTGTCTGTGTGCCATCGCCATACTCTAGCATACCCTGAGAAAGAACGTCAGAGTTATGTAATTTCATTGAATTTGAGTGGAATGGTCTAAATGTGTCTAAAGTTGATAATTTGATAAATAGAAAGTTCCTAGAAGCGTGTCATATTAATTGTAAAATTAAGAAAGTTCGCTTGTTCTCTTTTCAGAGCCACCAGGGGATTTACACCCTTGCTTTCACTCACCATGACAGTCTTCGCGGGGGGTGACAATTATGTTGATTATCATCCCCCGCGATGACATGAGTGAGTACAACAGACTGTGACGTCTGTTGTTATCGTGATATGTGATTTTGTGGCGGACATTTTTACACAATTTACACAAAACTATTATTTTTGTAATTAAAAGCATTTTTATCGATTCATCGGGAAATGAAATGATTAGACACTATTAAAATATTAGCTCATATATTCGTCCTATTCATGTTACCACGGGGGTAATATCAAGATTTAGGATATTAACAAGAACGTGATATTTGTCACTGTTGAATCATCAGTATTACTGTGTCGCTAAACGGTAAAAAAGACAACAATTACTGCGTTAAACCGTATGCACAAAAGAAGTTTAGGCCAAACACTAGTTTAAACCGGACAGTTTATCGACCAAAAAATTAAACTTGCTGGTTTAACATTAAGTGGAATTAACATTATAATGATAATCAACGCAAATATACGAAATGGGAGAAAATGGGATAAAAATAGACAGACTGATTATATTAGACAGTGATATATATATCCTGACCAATCTAATGTCTGTCAAACTTTTCTCAACGGTTTCTATTGTACTTTTTCCCGTACATGCCAAATCTGCCAGATACCATTCGAGATTTTGCATATTTAATTAGCTAATTTGCATATTTCCAAAATGGCCGCCAAAAAAGTAATCAGCTATGAATACAGTCCCGGCAATCCTAGAAATGTGTTTTTTGGCCCTAAGTTCGGGTTTTGAGATCCCATAATGCCATTTTGAAGACAATATTATTTTTTGGATCATTGGACGGTCATAGGTCACGTGACCATTGCAATACAATATCCCACCTTTACGTTTTAGCAAAAAGTGCACAAATCAACTTTTTGGGGATAAAATGATGATTTAAATGTCTTATGATATATATTTAATTTCAGAGAGTTACATCTCATACACAAGACTTTATTTATTAATACAAGATGGACGCCATAATGCAAAAAGGCCGCCAGCCGAGCCTACAATCAAGATATCTTAGCTTCTAGATATCATATTTAAGCGATCGTAGTGTCTAGATTGGGGTTTTTCTATCAAGGAATACAATGTCATACATCATTATACTGTCAAATGATTTTTTAGAGGTTTATTATGTCTTTTTTATCTCTATGGTTTGATATTTTGACAAAATTGTATTATATCTTAGTTTTTTATAACTATGATAAATATAACATATAACAGGGTTGGGGTCGATTACAATTGGTGATTACGATTACGGTTATGATTACATGTCATTTTTATTTATCGATTACGATTATGATTACGATTATTCGTCATTATAATTATCGATTACGATTATGATTATGATTACATGTCATTAAAAATTATCGATTACGATTTTGATTACACTCTATTTTTTCGATTACGATTATGATTATGATTACAATAATCATATTTCGTGATTACAGTCAGTGATTACAGGTGATTAAAATTATCTTAGAAATTCTTATTAATAATAATGCCATACTATAACAAACTATAAATAACAACAACTGCAATTGAAATCTACTTTGTTTTATTTATTTATATTGTGTTCAAGAATGTCAGTTCAAGAGACATAAACTATAAGCAAAATTAGGTTTGTATACATTCTATTCTGCGCGACTCTACTTATTATCTGCGATGTGAGTTATGGGATAACAAAGTTATCCTTATAAATCGAATCTATAGTCTACGAATTAGTAGGAAAATATATTTGATATCAGATTATTTTGTACAACTTGGCAGATAATATCAACCTTGGCGATACAAAATGTGTAGGGTGGATAACGCTTATAGCAGCTGTAATTAGCAGTCGCGCCTGATTGCTAAGCAGACAGTTGACCATCGCGAGGAGCGTCCCTCCTATTATATAATATCTGTTGGCCTACCATCTTGAAAACACAAGGTGCTGATCTGATATTGCTGATCGAATATTGGCCCACTGTTGGGTCACCATCTGCGACGCTTGCCCAACAATAGGCCAATATTGGATCAACGAGCGTTGTTTGCTGGGCACCCTTGTTTTCTGTAATTGAACCCTAGCACCCGAAGGGTGCTGAGAGTGGGATTAAGGCATTCGAAGCTTGTATGAAAGCTATCTCTTAGCCTATCCAAATACTTCATTAGTATATAATACTCATTGGAAAATGTCTGGTTTGCAAGGGAGGCAAGGAACCTGGAAACAGAAGCATTTTAGAATTTAATTAATTTTGATGCGCCCTCGGCGAACAGAGGGTCGCGGTGGTCTAAATGAGGTGTTGAATCAGCCGGTAGCTACCCTATATCTCGTGTCTTAACTTTTGAAATCTGGATGAAAAAGGCCGATAAGTTTTAATTTTGACAGATCCTTTAAATGAACATTTGAGACATTTCTTTTATTAAACCTATGCCTCTCGTGTACACTTAAGTTCACTTAGTATGTTTGACATACTTAAAATTGCGTTCCAAATTTTGGATCAAATGTGATCAATTTACCTCGTGTTGTTTGCCTGACTGTCTGTGTGCCATCGCCATACTCTAGCATACCCTGAGAAAGAACGTCAGAGTTATGTAATTTCATTGAATTTGAGTGGAATGGTCTAAATGTGTCTAAAGTTGATAATTTGATAAATAGAAAGTTCCTAGAAGCGTGTCATATTAATTGTAAAATTAAGAAAGTTCGCTTGTTCTCTTTTCAGAGCCACCAGGGGATTTACACCTTTGCTTTCACTCACCATGACAGTCTTCGCGGGGGGTGACAATTATGTTGATTATCATCCCCCGCGATGACATGAGTGAGTACAACAGACTGTGACGTCTGTTGTTATCGTGATATGTGATTTTGTGGCGGACATTTTTACACAATTTACACAAAACTATTATTTTTGTAATTAAAAGCATTTTTATCGATTCATCGGGAAATGAAATGATTAGACACTATTAAAATATTAGCTCATATATTCGTCCTATTCATGTTACCACGGGGGTAATATTAAGATTTAGGATATTAACAAGAACGTGATATTTGTCACTGTTGAATCATCAGTATTACTGTGTCGCTAAACGGTAAAAAAGACAACAATTACTGCGTTAAACCGTATGCACAAAAGAAGTTTAGGCCAAACACTAGTTTAAACCGGACAGTTTATCGACCAAAAAATTAAACTTGCTGGTTTAACATTAAGTGGAATTAACATTATAATGATAATCAACGCAAATATACGAAATGGGAGAAAATGGGATAAAAATAGACAGACTGATTATATTAGACAGTGATATATATATCCTGACCAATCTAATGTCTGTCAAACTTTTCTCAACGGTTTCTATTGTACTTTTTCCCGTACATGCCAAATCTGCCAGATACCATTCGAGATTTTGCATATTTAATTAGCTAATTTGCATATTTCCAAAATGGCCGCCAAAAAAGTAATCAGCTATGAATACAGTCCCGGCAATCCTAGAAATGTGTTTTTTGGCCCTAAGTTCGGGTTTTGAGATCCCATAATGCCATTTTGAAGACAATATTATTTTTTGGATCATTGGACGGTCATAGGTCACGTGACCATTGCAATACAATATCCCACCTTTACGTTTTAGCAAAAAGTGCACAAATCAACTTTTTGGGGATAAAATGATGATTTAAATGTCTTATGATATATATTTAATTTCAGAGAGTTACATCTCATACACAAGACTTTATTTATTAATACAAGATGGACGCCATAATGCAAAAAGGCCGCCAGCCGAGCCTACAATCAAGATATCTTAGCTTCTAGATATCATATTTAAGCGATCGTAGTGTCTAGATTGGGGTTTTTCTATCAAGGAATACAATGTCATACATCATTATACTGTCAAATGATTTTTTAGAGGTTTATTATGTCTTTTTTATCTCTATGGTTTGATATTTTGACAAAATTGTATTATATCTTAGTTTTTTATAACTATGATAAATATAACATATAACAGGGTTGGGGTCGATTACAATTGGTGATTACGATTACGGTTATGATTACATGTCATTTTTATTTATCGATTACGATTATGATTACGATTATTCGTCATTATAATTATCGATTACGATTATGATTATGATTACATGTCATTAAAAATTATCGATTACGATTTTGATTACACTCTATTTTTTCGATTACGATTATGATTATGATTACAATAATCATATTTCGTGATTACAGTTAGTGATTACAGGTGATTAAAATTATCTTAGAAATTCTTATTAATAATAATGCCATACTATAACAAACTATAAATAACAACAACTGCAATTGAAATCTACTTTGTTTTATTTATTTATATTGTGTTCAAGAATGTCAGTTCAAGAGACATAAACTATAAGCAAAATTAGGTTTGTATACATTCTATTCTGCGCGACTCTACTTATTATCTGCGATGTGAGTTATGGGATAACAAAGTTATCCTTATAAATTGAATCTATAGTCTACGAATTAGTAGGAAAATATATTTGATATCAGATTATTTTGTACAACTTGGCAGATAATATCAACCTTGGCGATACAAAATGTGTAGGGTGGATAACGCTTATAGCAGCTGTAATTAGCAGTCGCGCCTGATTGCTAAGCAGACAGTTGACCATCGCGAGGAGCGTCCCTCCTATTATATAATATCTGTTGGCCTACCATCTTGAAAACACAAGGTGCTGATCTGATATTGCTGATCGAATATTGGCCCACTGTTGGGTCACCATCTGCGACGCTTGCCCAACAATAGGCCAATATTGGATCAACGAGCGTTGTTTGCTGGGCACCCTTGTTTTCTGTAATTGAACCCTAGCACCCGAAGGGTGCTGAGAGTGGGATTAAGGCATTCGAAGCTTGTATGAAAGCTATCTCTTAGCCTATCCAAATACTTCATTAGTATATAATACTCATTGGAAAATGTCTGGTTTGCAAGGGAGGCAAGGAACCTGGAAACAGAAGCATTTTAGAATTTAATTAATTTTGATGCGCCCTCGGCGAACAGAGGGTCGCGGTGGTCTAAATGAGGTGTTGAATCAGCCGGTAGCTACCCTATATCTCGTGTCTTAACTTTTGAAATCTGGATGAAAAAGGCCGATAAGTTTTAATTTTGACAGATCCTTTAAATGAACATTTGAGACATTTCTTTTATTAAACCTATGCCTCTCGTGTACACTTAAGTTCACTTAGTATGTTTGACATACTTAAAATTGCGTTCCAAATTTTGGATCAAATGTGATCAATTTACCTCGTGTTGTTTGCCTGACTGTCTGTGTGCCATCGCCATACTCTAGCATACCCTGAGAAAGAACGTCAGAGTTATGTAATTTCATTGAATTTGAGTGGAATGGTCTAAATGTGTCTAAAGTTGATAATTTGATAAATAGAAAGTTCCTAGAAGCGTGTCATATTAATTGTAAAATTAAGAAAGTTCGCTTGTTCTCTTTTCAGAGCCACCAGGGGATTTACACCCTTGCTTTCACTCACCATGACAGTCTTCGCGGGGGGTGACAATTATGTTGATTATCATCCCCCGCGATGACATGAGTGAGTACAACAGACTGTGACGTCTGTTGTTATCGTGATATGTGATTTTGTGGCGGACATTTTTACACAATTTACACAAAACTATTATTTTTGTAATTAAAAGCATTTTTATCGATTCATCGGGAAATGAAATGATTAGACACTATTAAAATATTAGCTCATATATTCGTCCTATTCATGTTACCACGGGGGTAATATTAAGATTTAGGATATTAACAAGAACGTGATATTTGTCACTGTTGAATCATCAGTATTACTGTGTCGCTAAACGGTAAAAAAGACAACAATTACTGCGTTAAACCGTATGCACAAAAGAAGTTTAGGCCAAACACTAGTTTAAACCGGACAGTTTATCGACCAAAAAATTAAACTTGCTGGTTTAACATTAAGTGGAATTAACATTATAATGATAATCAACGCAAATATACGAAATGGGAGAAAATGGGATAAAAATAGACAGACTGATTATATTAGACAGTGATATATATATCCTGACCAATCTAATGTCTGTCAAACTTTTCTCAACGGTTTCTATTGTACTTTTTCCCGTACATGCCAAATCTGCCAGATACCATTCGAGATTTTGCATATTTAATTAGCTAATTTGCATATTTCCAAAATGGCCGCCAAAAAAGTAATCAGCTATGAATACAGTCCCGGCAATCCTAGAAATGTGTTTTTTGGCCCTAAGTTCGGGTTTTGAGATCCCATAATGCCATTTTGAAGACAATATTATTTTTTGGATCATTGGACGGTCATAGGTCACGTGACCATTGCAATACAATATCCCACCTTTACGTTTTAGCAAAAAGTGCACAAATCAACTTTTTGGGGATAAAATGATGATTTAAATGTCTTATGATATATATTTAATTTCAGAGAGTTACATCTCATACACAAGACTTTATTTATTAATACAAGATGGACGCCATAATGCAAAAAGGCCGCCAGCCGAGCCTACAATCAAGATATCTTAGCTTCTAGATATCATATTTAAGCGATCGTAGTGTCTAGATTGGGGTTTTTCTATCAAGGAATACAATGTCATACATCATTATACTGTCAAATGATTTTTTAGAGGTTTATTATGTCTTTTTTATCTCTATGGTTTGATATTTTGACAAAATTGTATTATATCTTAGTTTTTTATAACTATGATAAATATAACATATAACAGGGTTGGGGTCGATTACAATTGGTGATTACGATTACGGTTATGATTACATGTCATTTTTATTTATCGATTACGATTATGATTACGATTATTCGTCATTATAATTATCGATTACGATTATGATTATGATTACATGTCATTAAAAATTATCGATTACGATTTTGATTACACTCTATTTTTTCGATTACGATTATGATTATGATTACAATAATCATATTTCGTGATTACAGTCAGTGATTACAGGTGATTAAAATTATCTTAGAAATTCTTATTAATAATAATGCCATACTATAACAAACTATAAATAACAACAACTGCAATTGAAATCTACTTTGTTTTATTTATTTATATTGTGTTCAAGAATGTCAGTTCAAGAGACATAAACTATAAGCAAAATTAGGTTTGTATACATTCTATTCTGCGCGACTCTACTTATTATCTGCGATGTGAGTTATGGGATAACAAAGTTATCCTTATAAATCGAATCTATAGTCTACGAATTAGTAGGAAAATATATTTGATATCAGATTATTTTGTACAACTTGGCAGATAATATCAACCTTGGCGATACAAAATGTGTAGGGTGGATAACGCTTATAGCAGCTGTAATTAGCAGTCGCGCCTGATTGCTAAGCAGACAGTTGACCATCGCGAGGAGCGTCCCTCCTATTATATAATATCTGTTGGCCTACCATCTTGAAAACACAAGGTGCTGATCTGATATTGCTGATCGAATATTGGCCCACTGTTGGGTCACCATCTGCGACGCTTGCCCAACAATAGGCCAATATTGGATCAACGAGCGTTGTTTGCTGGGCACCCTTGTTTTCTGTAATTGAACCCTAGCACCCGAAGGGTGCTGAGAGTGGGATTAAGGCATTCGAAGCTTGTATGAAAGCTATCTCTTAGCCTATCCAAATACTTCATTAGTATATAATACTCATTGGAAAATGTCTGGTTTGCAAGGGAGGCAAGGAACCTGGAAACAGAAGCATTTTAGAATTTAATTAATTTTGATGCGCCCTCGGCGAACAGAGGGTCGCGGTGGTCTAAATGAGGTGTTGAATCAGCCGGTAGCTACCCTATATCTCGTGTCTTAACTTTTGAAATCTGGATGAAAAAGGCCGATAAGTTTTAATTTTGACAGATCCTTTAAATGAACATTTGAGACATTTCTTTTATTAAACCTATGCCTCTCGTGTACACTTAAGTTCACTTAGTATGTTTGACATACTTAAAATTGCGTTCCAAATTTTGGATCAAATGTGATCAATTTACCTCGTGTTGTTTGCCTGACTGTCTGTGTGCCATCGCCATACTCTAGCATACCCTGAGAAAGAACGTCAGAGTTATGTAATTTCATTGAATTTGAGTGGAATGGTCTAAATGTGTCTAAAGTTGATAATTTGATAAATAGAAAGTTCCTAGAAGCGTGTCATATTAATTGTAAAATTAAGAAAGTTCGCTTGTTCTCTTTTCAGAGCCACCAGGGGATTTACACCCTTGCTTTCACTCACCATGACAGTCTTCGCGGGGGGTGACAATTATGTTGATTATCATCCCCCGCGATGACATGAGTGAGTACAACAGACTGTGACGTCTGTTGTTATCGTGATATGTGATTTTGTGGCGGACATTTTTACACAATTTACACAAAACTATTATTTTTGTAATTAAAAGCATTTTTATCGATTCATCGGGAAATGAAATGATTAGACACTATTAAAATATTAGCTCATATATTCGTCCTATTCATGTTACCACGGGGGTAATATTAAGATTTAGGATATTAACAAGAACGTGATATTTGTCACTGTTGAATCATCAGTATTACTGTGTCGCTAAACGGTAAAAAAGACAACAATTACTGCGTTAAACCGTATGCACAAAAGAAGTTTAGGCCAAACACTAGTTTAAACCGGACAGTTTATCGACCAAAAAATTAAACTTGCTGGTTTAACATTAAGTGGAATTAACATTATAATGATAATCAACGCAAATATACGAAATGGGAGAAAATGGGATAAAAATAGACAGACTGATTATATTAGACAGTGATATATATATCCTGACCAATCTAATGTCTGTCAAACTTTTCTCAACGGTTTCTATTGTACTTTTTCCCGTACATGCCAAATCTGCCAGATACCATTCGAGATTTTGCATATTTAATTAGCTAATTTGCATATTTCCAAAATGGCCGCCAAAAAAGTAATCAGCTATGAATACAGTCCCGGCAATCCTAGAAATGTGTTTTTTGGCCCTAAGTTCGGGTTTTGAGATCCCATAATGCCATTTTGAAGACAATATTATTTTTTGGATCATTGGACGGTCATAGGTCACGTGACCATTGCAATACAATATCCCACCTTTACGTTTTAGCAAAAAGTGCACAAATCAACTTTTTGGGGATAAAATGATGATTTAAATGTCTTATGATATATATTTAATTTCAGAGAGTTACATCTCATACACAAGACTTTATTTATTAATACAAGATGGACGCCATAATGCAAAAAGGCCGCCAGCCGAGCCTACAATCAAGATATCTTAGCTTCTAGATATCATATTTAAGCGATCGTAGTGTCTAGATTGGGGTTTTTCTATCAAGGAATACAATGTCATACATCATTATACTGTCAAATGATTTTTTAGAGGTTTATTATGTCTTTTTTATCTCTATGGTTTGATATTTTGACAAAATTGTATTATATCTTAGTTTTTTATAACTATGATAAATATAACATATAACAGGGTTGGGGTCGATTACAATTGGTGATTACGATTACGGTTATGATTACATGTCATTTTTATTTATCGATTACGATTATGATTACGATTATTCGTCATTATAATTATCGATTACGATTATGATTATGATTACATGTCATTAAAAATTATCGATTACGATTTTGATTACACTCTATTTTTTCGATTACGATTATGATTATGATTACAATAATCATATTTCGTGATTACAGTCAGTGATTACAGGTGATTAAAATTATCTTAGAAATTCTTATTAATAATAATGCCATACTATAACAAACTATAAATAACAACAACTGCAATTGAAATCTACTTTGTTTTATTTATTTATATTGTGTTCAAGAATGTCAGTTCAAGAGACATAAACTATAAGCAAAATTAGGTTTGTATACATTCTATTCTGCACGACTCTACTTATTATCTGCGATGTGAGTTATGGGATAACAAAGTTATCCTTATAAATCGAATCTATAGTCTACGAATTAGTAGGAAAATATATTTGATATCAGATTATTTTGTACAACTTGGCAGATAATATCAACCTTGGCGATATAAAATGTGTAGGGTGGATAACGCTTATAGCAGCTGTAATTAGCAGTCGCGCCTGATTGCTAAGCAGACAGTTGACCATCGCGAGGAGCGTCCCTCCTATTATATAATATCTGTTGGCCTACCATCTTGAAAACACAAGGTGCTGATCTGATATTGCTGATCGAATATTGGCCCACTGTTGGGTCACCATCTGCGACGCTTGCCCAACAATAGGCCAATATTGGATCAACGAGCGTTGTTTGCTGGGCACCCTTGTTTTCTGTAATTGAACCCTAGCACCCGAAGGGTGCTGAGAGTGGGATTAAGGCATTCGAAGCTTGTATGAAAGCTATCTCTTAGCCTATCCAAATACTTTATTAGTATATAATACTCATTGGAAAATGTCTGGTTGGCAAGGGAGGCAAGGAACCTGGAAACAGAAGCATTTTAGAATTTAATTAATTTTGATGCGCCCTCGGCGAACAGAGGGTCGCGGTGGTCTAAATGAGGTGTTGAATCAGCCGGTAGCTACCCTATATCTCGTGTCTTAACTTTTGAAATCTGGATGAAAAAGGCCGATAAGTTTTAATTTTGACAGATCCTTTAAATGAACATTTGAGACATTTCTTTTATTAAACCTATGCCTCTCGTGTACACTTAAGTTCACTTAGTATGTTTGACATACTTAAAATTGCGTTCCAAATTTTGGATCAAATGTGATCAATTTACCTCGTGTTGTTTGCCTGACTGTCTGTGTGCCATCGCCATACTCTAGCATACCCTGAGAAAGAACGTCAGAGTTATGTAATTTCATTGAATTTGAGTGGAATGGTCTAAATGTGTCTAAAGTTGATAATTTGATAAATAGAAAGTTCCTAGAAGCGTGTCATATTAATTGTAAAATTAAGAAAGTTCGCTTGTTCTCTTTTCAGAGCCACCAGGGGATTTACACCCTTGCTTTCACTCACCATGACAGTCCTCGCGGGGGGTGACAATTATGTTGATTATCATCCCCCGCGATGACATGAGTGAGTACAACAGACTGTGACGTCTGTTGTTATCGTGACGCGGTGGCTGACCAACGCCGTAGGTGTTGGCCCGTCAACGCGTCAACGCTGTTATCACACTCACGAGTGCTTGTCAGCGCCGCCAGCGTCGCGCCAATGTCGGCTCAGCGTTGTTAGCGCTGGACCGACATTGGCATCGCGGTAGCCACACTGTGAAAGCACTTCGCTGTTTCTGTCACTCACGCGTGCTGCCAACGCTGCCAGTGTTGCGTCAATGTTGGCCCAACTCTGTTGACGCCGGACCGGCACTGACACAACTCTAGCCGCATTCACACAGCAGTCTCAATTTTCATAGTAAATTTCGGCATATTCTGATAATAATTTGTCCAAATGTGTTTTATGCCCTCTTTTAATTCTTGAAGCTCTTAATTCATTTTGTAGTTTGAAAAGATGTGAATGCTCTTTGAGCGAATCTATGAATTTATATGTTAAAATTTGGAATCGATCTTTGATCAGATCGATCTTAGCAATTTTATGAATATCTTCAGTGTGCGAAAGTGGATCCAATTTGTAGGCTATTCTGATGGCCTTATTTTGAATGGTTTGAAGTTTCTTGATATACGTTTTGGACGCTCCTATAATTACTGGAGCGCCGTAATCTAGTACTGGACGTATATAACTTTCATATAGTCTCATTAGTGTTTTGGGTTTACAGCCCCACTTTGAGCCGCTCAGGAGTTTGAGCAGACCAAGGCGTTGCCTTCCTTTCTTGGCGTTTTCATCTATATGAGAATTAAAAGTCAGCTTCTTATCTAAAATTACTCCTAGCAATTTTGCTTGCTGTACTGCAGTGAGTTTTTCGCCAAAAAGTTATAGTTCTATATTTTTCTTAGTTTTAAGCATTATAAGCTGCGTTTTCTTAGCATTTAGTTTTATTCTCCACTTGGAGCACCATGCTTCTAGGTCTGATAAAACTTTCGCTAGCCTATATTTGATTGTTTTTTCACTTTTAGCAAAAGTCCAAAATCCCAGGTCGTCTGCGAACTGAGAGACCCCTACTGTATTACTGAAGGGATCTATTGGAATATCATTTACATAGATTAAGAATAGAAGTGGGCTGAGAAACTAGCCCTGAGGTGTGCCGGCATTAAGTGAATTTTTTTCTGAAGTCTCATTATTTATTTTGACTGAAATTTTCCTGCCAGTTATAAATGAAAACATTAATCTCACTATTTTATCTCGTAAATTTGTATTCATTAATTTATATCTTAGTTCGTTGTGCCATACGGAATCAAAAGCTTTTTCTACATCTATAAAGATTGCAGCTCCTTTATGGTGACAGCTATGTGCTATTTGCGCATCATCAGCTAGTCTGAGAATGTGCTCCATAGCACATCTTTTATTTCTATAGCCAATTTGCCATTTAATAAAAACATTTTCTTCTTCTAATTTACTGCGCATTCTATTTTATTTTATTTTTTCAAAAAGTTTGCCTATGCAACTTAATAAACTGATTGGTCTATAGTTAGTTGGAATTTTATTGTCTTTTTTAGGCTTTGGGAGCATAATTCCTTGAGCTTCCTTCCATTTACTTGGAAAATACCTTTTTTTTAGGCACTGATTGTACATAGTTTTTAAATTCTCAAATACTATTTCTGGACATTTTTTAATTATAGTGTATTTAATTCCGTCTGCTCCTGGAGCAGACCTACCTTTGGTCCGATCTAATTGTAGTTTTATTTCTTGAATCGAGATATCCCTGAGTAGTATACTATCGTCGCCATCTTCTACTTTATTTTCTTTGAGAATTGAAAAAAGCTGCGATTTTTCATTTATAGCGTTATCTATTAAATCTTTAAATTCATCATCAAAAATGTGAGTATTATGTGAGTATTATGAATTTTGCCTAAAGATTCAGCGAACGTGGTTGCTTTTTCTAAGTCGTTTTGAGTTAAATTACCATTTTCTTTAATTAATGGCTTGGATGCGCCGCCTGATTTCTTAGCATTAATACTATTAATAGTTTTCCAAAATTCTCTAGAGTCTTCAGTTTCGTCTAGTTTTTAGTTTGTTGATTCCAAAATTCTTCTCTATCTTTGTTTACTTGTTTGCCCTCTAAGTTGTTTAATTGATTATATAGAGTTTTATCCTCTGCTTTTTGCGTATTTTTAGCTAAGCGTCTAATTTGTCTCTTTAATTTAATTAATTTCATTGTTTCATTTGAAATAAAAAATGCTTTATCTTTACGTTTTGCTTTAGGACACGCTTTATTTAGCCCTTCTTTAATTATATTGCTTATTTTTTCGTTAGCTAAGTCTAGTTCCTCTGGTGTTCCAGGTTCGAGTCTATCTAAGTTATTTATTATTTCTTTATTAAACCTGCTCCAATCTGTTTTTTCATATTGTAGAATTCTCTCTGAAATTGTTTTTGAATTTGCGGTGAAGCTAAAGTTAAATGAAGTGGCAAATGATCTGAACCAATGTCATCGCCTACATCGCATGATTGGATGCGTGACGCCATCTGGCGGCTAACTAGCGCTAGATCTAGTAGATCGCCGCCAGAGGACGTCCCTGGTCTATAAGTTACAGTGCTGTCGTTAGTGATTAGTAAGTCTAATACTTCAATTATGTTGAATAGAATGTCTCCGTTAGTATTTCCTACTTTACATCCGAAAAAAGTATGCTTACAATTGAAATCTCCCATAAAAATTGAAAGTGGATATGAATTAGTTATATGCCTGAAATTCTCTATGTTTGGTTGAATATGTGGCGGGTTATAAATAGTTGCTAATGCCACTGTCTTGCCTTGTGATTTGAAGTTTATTGCCAAAAATTCTTCGTAAAAATCTGAAGTATCTATTTCATTAAATTTGATATTCATTAAATTTGATATCTTTTCTAATTAAAATAGCTACACCGCCTGCTGCTTGCTGCAGGCGCCCATTAGGATTAACTACATTTCTTTCTTTTCTGATAATGTTATAATTTGGAATTCTGATTCTAGTTTGCTCTCTAAGTCTAGTATTATTTAAAGTCACAAAATGTGGTTTATATTCATTAAAATAGTTATTTAATTCTGTTCTTCTTTTATATAGTCCGTTAATGTTAGCATGAATAATCTGAACGTTTTTAGTTGGTAGTAAACTGTTATCCATATTTTTAAGTACTGTACTGTACCTAGCCCTACTTTAGTTTTTTCTGCTTTAGTTTTCCTACTTTAGTTAGGTTTGTACTGGTGAGTACTGTACTGTACTAAACCTAGTAAATACGGCCCTACTTTTTCTACTTTAGGTGAAGGTTATACTTACAAGTTCTCTGGAAGTTGGAGTAGGTAGTCTATGATGATCAGTGGGGAGATGTCTTTCCTGAAGGCCCAACTGACTGCTTTGCTGGCTAGGTGGGGTATGTCATCCCACTCCGTATCGTTCTGCTGTACAGGACCGTGTGAGCTGAAAACAGAAGGGCAAGACGGGTTAAATCACTATCTGCTAGTTTAATAAGTGGTAACTCACTCCTACCTCCTGTAGCCTTCTTGGGCTGATCGGCGCGTTCGCCCTGACGTTGGTGTTCTCGGTGCTGCGTTGGCTGGGATCTCTTGTTGATTTCCTGGGTGCTACGATGTCGCTGGCCTTCTCATTTCTCTGCAATCTAATCCTGTGTCTGGAGGACAGTGTCATCTCAATCATCTCACCATCCTCAGGAGGTTCTCCTGGCCCAGTTTAGCCTATATGTGCACAAAGGTGGCCTAAAGCCCGATTCATTTCATTTTCTCTGCAATCTTTCTCTTTACCTCTATACCCCTTGGGCATCTTCCGCCAGACGCAAGGTGATTCCCTGTGCAGCTGGTGCAGTAGCTTGCTCTGGCTGTGCAGTCTTGTCTCCTGTGGGCCCCAGCGCACTTTCCGCATCTCATGGCTCTTGCCTTGCAGAAGTCCTGGGCGTGGCAGAATCTCTGGCACCTGTAGCACTGTAGGATTCTGTTCTTCTTCTTGTACTCCTGTTGTTGATCGCTGCCTCCATCTCTTCCTTCTTCTCGAAAGTGACCTTGACTTTCGGGATGCCACGTCCTGAGGTTTTGTTGATGAATCTGATGACCTTCACCTTCAGACCTTGTTTTTCCAGGATGGCTGTCTCTATCTCTTCCTCTCCTATTGTGGTGTCTACGTCTTCCACTACCACGCTGAGGGCGTCTTCTACCTTGGCCTCGGTTGAACTTTTTGGTGGTCTGAAGACAGCTGAGGTTCCCATGAGGCCGCTGTCTTCTCTATTCATGGACTCTTAGATCTTCTTTGATTCCTCTTCTGTCTCAGGGAAGATGAGTAGGTCCTTTCCCATGGTCCTCCTAGTCTCACTCACCTTTACTTCCATACGTTTAGTCCATTGTATGAAAGTGAGGTGATTTGGTCCATTGACTGAACTGGGCAGATTCACGCCGACGATTGGCTGAACAGCTGTCTTCTTCTTTTTTTCTTCCTTCTTATTCTCTGTTGCTGCGGGGGGCTGCTGAGAGGCGTCGCGACGCTTGACCTTGACTTTCGGGATGCCACGTCCTGAGGTTTTGTTGATGAATCTGATGACCTTCACCTTCAGACCTTGTTTTTCCAGGATGGCTGTCTCTATCTCTTCCCCTCCTATTGTGGTGTCTACGTCTTCCACTACCACGCTGAGGGCGTCTTCTACCTTGGCCTCGGTTGAACTTTTTGGTGGTCTGAAGACAGCTGAGGTTCCCATGAGGCCGCTGTCTTCTCTTTTCATGGACTCTTAGATCTTCTTTGATTCCTCTTCTGTCTCAGGGAAGAAGAGTAGGTCCTTTCCCATGGTCCTCCTAGTCTCACTCACCTTTACTTCCATACGTTTAGTCCATTGTATGAAAGTGAGGTGATTTGGTCCATTGACTGAACTGGGCAGATTCACGCTGACGATTGGCTGAACAGCTGTCTTCTTCTTTTTTTCTTCCTTCTTATTCTCTGTTGCTGCGGGGGGCTGCTGAGAGGCGTCGCGACGCTTCATCTCTTCTTTCTTCTTTTGCTTCTTAGCTTCTTTTCTCTCTCTCTCCTCCCTGCTGGTTGGAATTGTTGTCCAGTCAGAGCGCTCTGCATCAGACAGGATTTCTCCTTCTTCTGCTTCCTTGTTCTCCCCCCCCCTATGTTAACATTTAGATATAGTATTAAGCTATCTTCCAATATAAATTGTGATAATATATTGATATTTCACTGCTAAGCATCAGGTGAAGGTTATCGCAAAATATACCTATAGGTCTATTTGAAACCGAATTGTAGCTGTAGCCATAATTTTATTCTTTAAAATGAAAAAACCTACGCAGAAATAAATATTATTATTGCTCCGGACAGTTTTAATTGGCTGAGAACGACAGCACAATATAAAATATTCCCTTAAATATAAAAACAGTGTTGAAATCTGTGGTAAAGGGTTAATCCAGGTGACCAGACGACGATGTCAATTGTAATTAACCGTTTACACTCTGGAGATGTCTGCTTACAGCAATGTTACAACTTATTATTTTATTACATATTTTTAATTCACTGATATGGTTGACGGGTCTCGCAGAGGTCGTCTCGACCTGTTCCCATCTATTAAAGTTAATAACCAAAGATAATAATGACTTGTACCATTTTTTTACATTTTATCTGGATGCTGGGATGCAATGGGTGCTAGGTTTATAAACGCCGTTATTATTCATGCACGACTAGTCATCAATTGTCTACCCTGATTCAACTATAGGTGCGAAGGCTGGGGGGGGGGGGGGTGTAGCATGTCTGGAAACCTCCGCTAAAATAAAAAATGATTGAGTCGCGAGGGCCACCTAAATGTTGTTATATATATAATGTTTATGTACAGTCAAATTAACAACACCGGAAACGCATCAAACGTGATATGTCGATCCAAAGCTGATCCAATACCGGTCCAGCTTTTATGGCGTTGTACCCACATCAAACCAACACAATCTGTATGTCTATATCTATCTTTGCATACATACATACATACATACATACATACATACATACATACATACATACATACATACATACATACATACATACATACATACATACATACATACATACATACATACATACATACATACATACATACATACATACATACATACATACATACATACATACATACATACATACATACATACATACATACATACATACATACATACATACATACATACATACATACATACATACATACATACATACATACATACATACATACATACATACATACATACATACATACATACATACATACATACATACATACATACATACATACATACATACATACATACATACATACATACATACATACATACATACATACATACATACATACATACATACATACATACATACATACATACATACATACATACATACATACATACATACATACATACATACATACATACATACATACATACATACATACATACATACATACATACATACATACATACATACATACATACATAAATGCATACATACATACATACATACATACATACATACATACATACATACATACATACATACATACATACATACATACATACATACATACATACATACATGTACACACATACATAAGTACATACATTGTCCAGAGACCAAAATAGAAGTTTGCAATATAGGGGAAAAGTTTAAGAGCTGCTTTCCAAGTGAACCATGCATTAAGGTCTATTCATGGTAAATCCAATTCATTGACGTGTATATTCCGGCGATAAATTATACACAGGCCGAATTAACATTATAGGCCTGATCCATATTTGAATTGCTTTGCTCTATGAAAAAAGTATTATAGGCCCAAAACGAAATTTATCAAACTGTTCTATATAGTAAATAATAATAATCGCTTCAAGTAATATATTATTTATTGTGATATATACTCAAAAAAATCGTGATTACGATTTATTATAATCATGATTACAGTGCTTTAAGAATATTAATTACGATTATGATTATGATTACAGGTCATAGTTTTTTCTCGATTACGATTATAATCATGATTACACGATTTATAAATATATGATTACGATTATGATAATGATTACAGTGTAATCGATTAAAAATCGTAATCAAACGATTATGATTATAATCGACCCCAACCCTGACATATAATATATGTAGATATCATTTCAGGTGCCCAAACTTTTACAACATGCCGTGTCAGTTTTCCAGAAATGGGTAGTAAGTAGTTCTACATACTCTACAAAATCACAGTGCCGTATTATAATGTAAGTGATATGTCAAGATATATCTTAGCTGCTAGATATCATATTTAAGCGATCTTAGTGTCTAGATTGGGTTTTTTTTGGATCAAAGAATACAATGTCAGACATCATTATACTGTCAAATAATTTTTGAATGTTTAAGTCTATTTGTAGAATAAAATATTGTCTTTGCAAGCTCAATGGTTGACTTCAATTAAATGAATAATAATAATGTGTCACTTATTGAGAGAAAGGCACTCTCAAACATACGTGCTATGTGTTTTCTAAAATAGCAAACAAATTACTTTTGGTGGTCCTGAACGTGGTAGACTATTCTAGTATCAGATAACTAATTAGATTCAGATTATATTACTCTGCCTAATGGCAACCTGTGCAGCAAACACAGATATTGTGTCATTCTTGGACCACTGCCTGCTACGCTGGTCTAACATTAAACCAACATCCATACAATATCTCGTGTTTGCAGAGTGTGCATGTGATTAAGTGTAGTGCAATATATATTCTCGTTAAAGTAGACATGACAAATAACAATTTGGAGTTTAAAATTGTGCTTATAATGTTTATCAGTTAATGAAAATGCAACAATTTGTTTTAATTTTGCATCGCTGGGGACCATCTTGAATTTTAAAAACAACAAGTGGAGGGGGAACTGGAAACACCTTTTTTCGTTCGGCAGAGATATGGGGTTGAAAAAATAACATCATGGAACAAAATCGGCATGAACATGACAAATACATTTATATTTCGTAAATGCTGCATACCTTAGTGTATGAATAATAAAGAAACAAATATCGCTAAGAAATTTAATATCGGTCTGGTCATAAATTTATCTTCCTTCCATAACCTATGGGAAAATTAGGATAAAATGTTTAGTGAGATGTATACCAGAATACTGAGGCTGACCATACAAAGTCGGTGACTCGGCGACACTATGTGTTATCCAGCTCGACAAATCGGAATACAATACACATGATTACCGCTCCAGCAACATATCCCCTGAGATCCCGATAAATGGTCGTCCTTCAATTTATGGTCGTCCTTCAATTTACTTTCAGTGGCATCCCATCGGACCTGGCTTTTCTAGAGGCGATACAGACCAAGTGGCTTATTTACGATGGACCGCGACAAAATCAATGGCAACCATCTAAAAGATAAGAGTATCAGTGATATGTATGGCCAATATTTACAAAAATCAGAAAAAACAGTGAGCGATTCATTATCTACACAGAAAAATGTTCTATTTAATGATATGAAATCTCCTTTACCTGCACTAATATTTAAAATAATATTTTAAATATCTGAGCAAATTATACGGATATAATTATACAGGTTATATAAACCATTTCAATTACTACCAACCCCCCTCTCAACAGAAAACTGGCTGTGGCGATTATCTTATTTGCAGGTTATGGTCATACCAAATTCATTGACCTCTTGTGAAATTTCACATTCGTTTAAAAATATGCACTATTTCTTTTTCGAATCCTAAAAGACAACCAAACTGCATATTTGGCCTGGATTATGACACATGTTCATTTAATTGACTTATTGGTTGGTTGGTCGGTTGATTGGCTGGTTGGTTGGTTGTTTGGTTGGTTGGTTGGTTGGTCTTGTGGTCAGGGTGAGAGGTAGGGTCCAAGGTTTGGGGCGGGTAAGGGTTCCAGTACCTGGTTCCCCATAAAACCCGTTATCAACCTGTCAACCGTACTCTCGTCATACCCTAAAGGGTCTGACTTTCGTCACTCCTTCAAGGGCATGCCTTTTCATGTTCCCAACCTAGTGCACTGACCGAGGAGAAGTATAGCCTGATTTATAAAAAGGAAAACAATCATACTAATTGATATAAATTATACCTCATCTAATGCATTTACTAATGTAGTCAGATCCTGACTTGAGTCGGATCCGGTAACCGTTGGGTTGTCCAGTGGTGCTTTCCCCAATCTACTTCTCACCAAGAGATCTCGTAGATTTTGTCCCCTTTCAAATGCTGTTACACACCGTTTTACAGGATGTTTGGATGTTTCGCTTTAAGTTTATTGAAGGAAGTCTTCACTAATTTAGCTGCCTCCACCACAGTTGCAGAGTAGGTAATAACAAAGGGGGTGACGCCACTATCCTTAGGGGAAGGTACCGTATTTAAGCCGAATAGAGAATACGTTTTCAGGGCTAATTGCCACTTCCTTTCCGCTTCAAGTCGCCCAATTTTATTTAGAGTTATGTCTCCTGTATTCTTCAATACTTCAAGATACAACACTCTCAGATGGGTCGCCCTGCAGCTCCCGGAATTAAAGTGTGTGGCAACTGCTGTGTCCTTCTTAAGCCGTACATCCGAACGATGATTGGTTGATCGGTTGATTGGTTGATTCGTTGGTTGGTTGGTTGGTTGGTTGGTTGGTTGGTTGGTTGGTTGGTTGGTTGGCTGGTTGGTTGGTTGGTTGGTTGGTTGGTTGGTTGGTTGGTTGGTTGGTTGGTGGGTCGGTTGGTTGGTGGGTCGGTCGGCTATTGATTGATTGATTGATTGATTGATTGATTGATTGATTGATTGATTGATTGATTGATTGATTTATGGATTGATTGATTGATTGATTGATTGATTGATTGATTGATTGATTGATTGATTGATTGATTGATTGATTGATTTATAACTATCCAAGAAAATATTTGCGGCGCCCTTGATCGAATGTGATAGTGAGTTGATAAATAAATCGAATAATAAGCCATATCCCATTCAAAATACGCGGAGGGCTCTTTATCACGTTCTTACAGCGTAGTACCGAAGTTCTATACATATCAATTACAATGACCAAGCACAACAACATGTCGGGTCTCAAACTTCATCCAGACAGGTAAATGGGTGGGACAGTGCCAGGGACGTCATAATATATGTCATAAGCCTATCACGAGTATAATTACAAATAAACACACAAACATAGAAATAAAAAGAAAGAAACAACCACACAAACAAAAAAATAAAACAAAACAAAAAAATATATATAAAATATAAATGATTATAAAAATAATAAATAAAAATGAAAATAAAATAAATTAATGAATAAATGAAATTACTTTACTACATTGATCAAACAGAGTTATGCTGCGTTTCTTGAAGAGTAGGACAGCGGCATAGCATAATAATGGTGCGTTTTGTGAAGAAAACACCAACTTAAATATTTTCTGTTCTATGTATGCTAGAGACTTAAATTTAGTGTTTTGAAGTACAAACTTGAGGCCAAGGAGTTGATGATCCCACTATAAAATTTCTTTGTATTTCAAGATGGCGTCTTCTGAAAATCTACCAAATGATATTTTATTTTCGCTACAAAAATATGCTTGAATATAATGTCTACATGTACAAATAATTTAATTTGAGGTCATTTAGGATGTTTTTTTTACTATGACATTTCTTAACAAAACCCGATATATATAAATAATATATATTTGGTTCATATCTATGCATACATGTACGTTTAGAAAGAGAAGTAGCCAGTGAGATATATCATTTTATGTCAACATACACTGTTCTGTGATCAGTCACCATCACAGGTAAAAAGTACTGCGCATTAGCATATATCATTACAGCCTTTGTGCACCCACAGGAGATTATTTTATATCAGGTAGCTTCAGGAAGTGTTGTCCATCATTCTCCAAACACCATCACTGACATGGTGATGGGATATTGCCGTGTGGAGCAACGCATTGTCTCCAACAATGCCCTCTCTGGTTAGTAGCTCAATTCAATCGCTGTTCCAGGGCTTAAAGTATTCCCTCGAGGGATAGGGCTTTCTTGCCACATTTATCTCATAATATGTACAGGTGCGGTCATGCAGGAGTACCACTAATCTCTCGAGGGTTGCGAAAGAATTCTCAGCGGTGCAGATGCCAGGTCCGAGAATGCATTATTCACTTTTAAAGAAGTGTTGCACACTGTTGTTTTTTCCCTCAGTCTTTTGTTTTGGCCAGTCTTTTGTATTGCATAGGAATGTGAAAACGTTCTTGGCCTTTATTGTCCAATATTCAGATAAAAAAGTGGTATCACCAAGGAACATCTAAGTGCCTATTAGACCTACTGTCATTGGTATATAGGTAAGTATTATTGTTGACAACAGAAACACACATTTTCATAGAGTTGTTTAAATATATATATGTATGTAGTTCTCTTCTGTACTGGTGACAGAGCTCTCGTCATAATATTTTTTTATCTCTGTTCTTTTCAGCTTAGTAGTTATATTTTAACCTACATGACATTTGTCACTTGGCTTGGCGAGCTGTCAAAGTGGTAACAATCCATTGGCCTTTGTCCATTGCATGTTATTCAACGTCCAATGAGGGCTTGTCTTTCATAAAGGAAGCTAACAGATTATTTTCGAGTGTCTAGTATCCCGTTTTTAAACATGTTCTTTTCGCTGCAGCAGGATACTGCGATGTCTGTCCTATGTCAATTTGATGAAACGTTTCCAGTCTAGTGATGACAATGACTTGAAGGTACAGGTTTAATAACAACAACTATAGTTGAAGTCAGAAGTAGGTAACTTAATGAGTACCAATAACGCTGGAAGCGGACATTTTAAATTATGGATAGCCGGCAATGGTTTAAAAAAAGGCTGACTGCTGGTTGAAGAATTAATCGATGTCTTCAAAATTGTTCAGGTTGATCACAAATGAATGAATGAATGAATGAATGAATGAATGAATGAATGAATGAATGAATGAATGAATGAATGAATGAATGAATGAATGAGTTTTAGGTCACCTTTGTATACATATAGGCTGAACTGGGCCAGTAGAACCTCCTGATGATGGTGAGATGAATGAGATTACATAATTCATAAGACCTCTCTAGCAGGACAACAATTCACATGATAGGTTGATCATTACTAATTTATGTGTCATTACACAACAGAACAACTTCTTACGTGTTCTCTTTGACTTTTGTCTCTGTTTACTATGTTTTTATGTATGTCTCGAACCTTTTAGTATGTGTCTCTTGCAACTCGAATTTTGAGTGGTCTTTGCTTTTAAAAGAATGAGACTTTAATAAATTATTTACTTACCGACACAATAGACCATGTCGCTAGCAGGTTTAGAGCAGGCAGTAGCGCCATCTGTATGCATCGCATGCAAATAATTGAGCACGTTGTTAGAAAATAACAGCCAGCGAAACACATGATGATGATATGATGATGTGGGTGACATAAGCTTGTATTAACGTATCACCTAGAAGAATGAATAGATCCATTAGACTAACGCCAGAGGAGGGGATAGGAGAGGGTGCTACAAACACGAGGCGATCAACCAATGCTGGCATGGGATGCCACTGGTCCAATATCAAGTCAGCATTGATTTATAGGATAAAGCCCGAGTAGCTCTTCTCTTTTAGCTGTGAAAAAGGCCGAGTGTTTTAAATGGCTTAAGACACTTCCGACCATACTGATGATCCCTCATAATCAACAACTCGGTCACTCTTGACTGATTACAGCACCATAGGTCTTCCATGATAATTGGTCTGTACTTGATCAACAATAAGCCCCGGCTAAGAATGTAGTGGTCGGAAAAAACAAATTGTGTAGTGATGTGTTTTAATTAGTATCCTGTGCCTGTTTTCTCATAGTGTAAAACATATGTACCAGCACAAGAAAGTGTTGATATACAATTTCTGTCAAAAGACTGGTTCTCTAAACAATACAAAGATAAATCAGGAGGAAATGCTTAACTCGTTAAAGTCACGTCTGAATTATATATTTATCACAGGAAAGTAAACCGCCTGCTTTGTTGTCGGCTATGATACATCATACACTATTATCCTAAGTCAGGAAACGGGAAGCACTGACCAGACTGACTCCTCTCTCTCACTACTGCCTTGCTCAATAACTTACCAAGTGGGTGGTTGCCTCTGCCGCTTTCTGTGTCTGGCTCGTTTGTCGTGGTCTATTTTCATGACCCTGTAGTTTGTAGTACATGTTTGACCAACGTATCACTTTATTAGCATAATTAGCGCGTTGAACTGTCTTGCTGCGCTTATGCACCAAATGACATATTTTGAATGAAATTCACGGTAGAAAACATTGCATAATCCTTCACAATACGCAGGTTTTGAGGTGTAATTTGGATATTACAGTGGGGGATCCAGGATCTGAAGAAAGGGGTGGGGGCGCCCGGGGTTTTGGGGGATTGCCCCCAAGATTTTCAGGTAACTATAAGCCCCCTGGTTAAGTCACTGTATTATACCTGGGTATTTCACAACGGGCCTTTCACAAAATATTGCTACTTTATTCACTTTAAGATGAGAATTGCGTTAGCAATTCACATCTCAAAGTGAATGAAAATCTGAGGAAGTACATGTACGTGGCAGACATGTGTTCCCAGCGTGTCTCGTCACGTGGATCCGCTCTCGTCTGCTGTGATTGATAATAACAAGACAGATCCTTTGTGAGACACGGCGAGGAAGTCAGCTGCCGGATGCGGTCCATCTGTAGAATTGCTCCAACAACCAGAGCAGTCTCCAACCTAGGAGCAGTCAGTGAAAGCAACTCCCTGGTATTAATACGTGGACTATTGGGTCGAACATAAAAAAAAACTGCAGCAAAATTTATGCTGTCAAAATGCTAAAATTTGAAAATATATGTTTGGTGAAAGTGAGTGGCAAAAAGACATTTTAATTAATAATAGACAGACTGTTATCAGAATACTACAGACGTTAGCTAGGGTTGAGTAGGAACATCGAGCCGCATTAGTTTTGACTTTAAATTCAATTATGTCATATATGGAGATAAAGAAAACTTGAAGCCATACAAGATTTTTAATAAATATTATGAAGAACACGCATAGTATGAATTAACTTGATTATAAGGCACATAAGGCACAACTATCAGCACATTTGAATTTTGACTGAAATTAGAGTTAATGATAAAGACAAGACGCCGGTATCCTAAACATGTGTGTATAGAAAGAAACAAATGTAAACATATTTTTTTTAACTTTAACTACCAGTCACCTGGAAACAAACAGACACACTTTTTAAGAATTAACTTCCATCTAAGTAGCGCTCAGCAAAAATGCCAAGACTTCCCAGTTTGACACATAATTATATTATAAAGTTTGCTTTTTTGAGGCAGCCCTTGGGATAAAAATGGTGGAAAAATAAATTCCGGGCAAAAAAATATTTCTCAATTACATACAAGCGTTTTATGGCCGAAGGTTATGTCTAAAAAGATAGTGACAAAAGTAAACCACGATTATTTTGAACAATTTTTAGATTTTTCGTCAATTTATTTTAGTGTCATTCTAAAACATTGTCAAATAGGCCGTAGAGCTTAAAGCGTCCTGTTTGGCAAGGGTTAAATTAAATAAAAATCACATTGAAATTTCCTAACTTTTATGGGCACGTAGGCCAGATCTGGATATCAGACAATATTATCATGATTATGCTGATATATGTTTTACCTGCAAATCAGACATCGGCCCTTTTCAGGCACATCCATTTTGTAAATATACTAATCAGTTATATTCCAGTCTCAGAAGAAATCAATCAATAAAGTCTGTAGAATGTTATGTTATTGCTCACTTTTATGTAATACAATCTGAAAGCAAAATTACTTTTATCATACAAATCCTGCGGGACGCATTGTTAGCAAATAACATGGCACATTATTGTCTTTTTTTGGTGAAGATAATTGCCATGTCATTTCTATAACCAGATAACGACTCCAGAAGCTCAATAGACACTGCTTGTAGAATAAAAAAAACTAATATTCACTTGGCGTCGGCTCTCACTGCAACCAATAGAGATCCAGGACATTCCAACACTTGGATTAATTGGAAACATGTCAAAAACAGGTGTTTTTTCGCTAATAATTCATTGTCAGTGGTGCCAAAATGAGTGCACCTTTGGAATGGTTCTGCCGCAGTTCAATGTTAGACGACAACGGTATAAACGGTGCAAATTTATAGTGGTAGTCCACGTCGGACAGAGGGCCACACTGGGATCAGTACAGGATATTACACCTCCCCCCTCCCCCGTAAAATGAGACGCTGCTGGATAGTATGGTTCAGTGGCACGTATTGGGAACAAAAGCACTGAGCACGATGCAAACACATTTGTAGCCACGAACAAGACAGAACTGGTGCCCATCTTACTATATTGATGTCTGGGTGATGCGAAGGATTTTAGAATTCATTTAAAGCTATACATTCGCGTAAAACGTTTGTATTCAATATTACACCCGAAGCTATCATAATCTGATACTGCTGGGAGCTAGATGGATAGTGAAGAACATTATAGTCACAACGTTTTATGCCTAAAACAAATAACCACACATGAATAATAATTTGAATACATTCCTTTCACGAATTAGTTTTATCTGATGTTTTATTCCCATGATTTATTCTTTAGTTTCTGTTCTTTTTAAAATAAATACTCCAATACAACATCTTTCATTCTGAAATTAAGAATTTTTTAATTAGGATATTCTAGATCAGCACCATATACAATAAATAAATCAGTCCGGTGCATATGCCTAGCTTGAGGGACGAGACTAGGTAAATAAAATGACAGTTACTAAAAAATCAGTCAAATTAGTCATTGCGTGAATTACCGCCATCTTAAAATGGGAGATGTCATAATAATATGGAGGATATTTAGCACACTTTTTTTATTTATATTGTATACATTACATGTGATGAAAGTGTTTTATCTAGATCCCAGCATTATGACATTATTGACATATTGAATCAAAACATTTTGCACGCGAGTGTATAGCTTTAATCTAAGTCGTGCTAGACCGCATAGGTATACGGTTTTAAACAAGTTTCAAATAGAATGACATTAAAGCTCAGTTAGTCTGACAATTCAATTTAGGAGATGTGAATTTTGTATAAATATACATATTTGAAGCTGGAAGATGCGCCAGCAATACCAGCCTGAATTGAATGCCTGATATTAAGAGCTATTATGTTTAGGAGGAAAAGTGCAAATAACAGCCAAACTTTACTGTCACCATTCCAACAATCACATGACGTTGACTCAGCTGTGATTAATTTGGAGGTATATCCACGTATATCTATTGATATTACAACGTATTTATCTAGTTCTTATTATGCTTGGGCCAAAAATCGAAGGGCGATTCACCCGTGAGTTTTCGAATTTCACAAAACCATCCTTAGATATTCAGA
This sequence comes from Flabesymbios commensalis, assembly GCA_964017125.1. NCBI lineage: Eukaryota > Metazoa > Annelida > Polychaeta > Terebellida > Flabelligeridae > Flabesymbios > Flabesymbios commensalis. The sequence goes on from OZ024908.1 coordinate 15,820,351, forward strand.
GGGTGCGCTGTGGCTTCCCAGAAGGATTCAACACATAGCGTGCAAATTAAAAAAAAAAATTGGTTAAAGGTCGATGGTCAAATTTGAAAATGGGTACCAAAACTTTCATAAAACATGCGTCCAAACTTACTGTTATTTGTTTAGTCACAGTCACTCTCTAGTTATGTTTTGCTTTGATGCCCGATAAAGGAAAAACTTACTGACATATTAAGATAGATTAATTGAGGTTGTGCTTCCTGTTTGGCTTTGTCCGCCTGCATTTATGACAATGAGTTGAGTGATTATATCTCTTAAGACACCCAGTAAGCACGTTATATCGAGCCAATGTTGGCTTAGCCCATGGAACCCTCACGATGCATCAAAGCATCATTTCTCATCTCTGAAGAATGACTTAATTTCCTACACCTAGGTGTTTTAGAACGAAAAGTTTCCTGGAACTGGTGTAATAATGACGATATTTTCTTTCATTTGTCACCCACTTCAAGTCATAAACATCTACTACAAGTCAAGAATTGCTACAGCAATTCGCGTCTTGTAGTGGATGAAGATAGATGACCATGTAAATTTAGGCTTAAAAGGGTTAATGTTGGTCCCAGCGTCGCAGCCAGTGGGACTACAGCCATGATATCAATGCTGCAGGAATCAATAAAAAAAGTCCAGCATTTATTGAGTAATCCAAACCAAAAAAATTACAAGATCTATCCTATGCCAAATCGAAGGTATGAATTTCAGGAATATGAATATCGAGGATGACATTGCTCGATATTTGAACAAAACTAGTGAGCTAACCCTTTATGTACGATAGTGAAAAATTTAAAATGTGTAAAAACTATCACAGGTGGGGACTGATATAAATATATAAGTGTAATCATATTTTACCAATAACAGCTTATTTTTATGCCATTATTTTAAAAGAATATAAAAACTAAAATTAGTGACTGTTTAAGTCTTAGGAGTCAAAATAAAATAATAAAATTGGTGGCTAGGGAAATTTTAATCACCTATTATCTATTTTCGAGTGTGTGATATGTTTAGCAAAACGGACTAAATAAAGAAATATTTACTTTATTGCATATTGTTAACAGAATAACTCTTTCAATTCTAGTGCTCATACTGTGATAATGCAAACATAATCAACATTAGGCCTAATAATGATTAGCTCCTAAAAGTCCAGTAGGCATACAGACAGAGAGACAGACATACAAACAGGAAAACTCAAATTGTGACCGGATGTATCCTATGCCAAATTAAATCTCAGTAATATGAATATTGGGGATGCCATTGCTCGAAAGTTGGACGCAGGTGGTGAGCTAACCCTTTGTGTATCATGGTAAAATAGTTAAGAATATTACAAAAAGCGTTGATCGGGTTGATGAAGGACTGATGCATATATAGGCCTATATTATGTGTATTATTATTTTAACAATAAATATGTATTTTTATGCAAATATCAAATATTTGACCTCTTAGTTCTTAAATAGAAATGCGAAAATATTGCTGTCTAGGGCGAATTTGAATTTGGTTTAAATATTAAACATTGAACTTTGCTCTGCATTTATGTCTATGTTTTTTATCTTGCTTGTTTTTACATAATTTGTGTGTTCTGAATCCGAATCTGTCGGATAGAGTTCTAGATTTGGTGTCCTTTAATTTTAAACACGCGAAACAAAAAATATATCGCCAAAACCAAATATTTTCTATATTTTTGATACAAAATATTGCACGATTTCTGATTTCTACATGATTTGAAGTTTTTAAATTTATGTCGCTTGTTTTTCGATCCAAATGAACTAAATACGACCTTCAAATTTAAAATGGTTACCACCAACACAAAAATAAATACGTTTTTTTGTGCACGTGAACTATTACAACAGTTATTTCATGAAAATCTAAAATATAGACTACGTAATACGCAGATTAGGTAAAAAGGCATTCGAAACGGTGTTTAAGTACAGTATATTCTAACATGCTTTGATAATAATAATAATAATAATAAATCATTTTTATAGCGCCATGTATCTGTCAGACAATCACAGGCGCTTTACATAACATGTATATTAATGAAAAACTAAACATCGGCAAATGCCATTTGAAAAAGATGTGTTTTCAACACTTTCTTAAATGTGGACATCGATGTTATTGTTCTTATATGCAGGGGGAGTGAGTTCCATAAACTTGGAGCCTTTACAGAGAATGCTCTGTCCCCATAAGATCTAAGACGGGTACGAGGCACCACAAGTTTTAGGTCCCCTGATGACCGTAATGATCTTGCTGGTTGATAGACCTGCAGCAAATCTTGCATGTAATTTGGTGCTAGCCCATTTAGTGCTCGATAGGTCATAAGTATAATTTTATACTCTATCCTATATTTGACAGGCAGCCAGTGTAGTTTATAGAGGACAGGTGTCATATGGTCATACTTGCGAGTGCCTGTAAGTATGCGTGCTGCTATATTTTGGACTCTCTGCAATTTAGCAAGAGATGTCTCGGGGATACCAACCAGAAGAGAGTTACAGTAGTCCAATCTTGAACCAACAAATGCGTGGATAAGTTTCTCGGCAGCTTGTTTTTCTAAATAACGCCGAATATCAGCAATGTTTTTAAGTTGAGCCATCATTGATTGGCATTGTTTCTGAATATGAACATCCATTTTTAATGTATGATCAATGTGGACCCCCAAATTTCGTGCGGATACAGTCGCCTCAACAAGGGATGTTCCTACTGTCAAAGTTTTAACACGTATTTCGTTACGGGACCAAGGAGCACACACCACTAAGAATTCAGATTTGTCGTCATTAAATTTTAACTTATTATATGCCATCCAGCTTTTAATTTCGGAAACACAGGATTGGAGGATCATAAGAGTTTCCAGTTGGGAGGATGGAACTTTCATCTTGAAATATATATAGAGCTGAGTGTCATCAGCATATATATGTATTTCAACATTATATTTTCGTGCAATCTCACCGATTGGGGAGGTGTATATTGTAAATAATATTGGACCCAATACGGAACCCTGTGGTACACCGTATTTAAGATTGACTGGCTCCGATGTAACACCATCAATAACAATAGACTGAAATCTATCTTTCAGATATGAGTTAAACCAGCTAAGCGACTTGTCAGACAAACCAATGCTTGATTTAAGGCGATTCAAGAGAATGTCGTGGTCAATAGTATCGAATGCCGCTGATAAATCTAGTAGCACAAGAAACACACCACTGCCATCATCTATTGCCCTCAGTAGATCGTTCTGCACTTTAACCAGTGCAGTTTCTGTGCTATGGTAACATCTATAAGCAGATTGGTGTTTCTCATATAAAGCATGGACTTTCATATGATCAGTTAATTGTTTCGCTATTACTTTCTCTAGAATTTTGGATATGAATGGCAAATTTGATACTGGTCTGTAATTTCGTAGAATTTGTGCATCAAGTGTTGACTTTTTTATCAATGGGCTTACCAGTGCACGTTTGAATGAAGATGGAAAGGTCCCTGTAATAATCGACTTATTAACAATATTAGTAATAAAAGTCACCAAATGTTTCGTATGTTTCAGGACATGAGTAGGCAGGGGGTCGAGACTGCATGATTTAACAGGCGAATTTCGAATTATCTTTGACACTATTTCGTCGCTTACACTTGCAAAGTCCAAAAGTGATTCAGGTAGTAATGTATTATTGTCATTGGAATTATTCAAAGGTGAAAGTACTTGAATAGCATCCAGATCAGCTCTTATTTTCTCAATTTTGTTAAGAAAAAATGAGCTGAACTGGTTTGCCATGTCCTTGTTCGAATCATAGGAGGGGAGCACAATATCACGTCTACGGTGTAGGAGTTCATTCATGACTTTGTAAAGTTTTTTGGGGTCTGAGCCACAATCACCAATCTTTTCCAGATAGTATTCCTGTTTCGCTTCTCTACACAAGGTGGTAACATAATCTCTCTGGTCTGTGAATAACTCTCGATGTACAATGAGACGTGTCGACCTCCACTTCCTCTCCATTTTTCTTCTTTCAGTTTGAGCTAATTTTATTTTCTCAGTGATCCATGGAACATTCTTAGGCCGTATTGTCACCCGTTTTGTGATCTCAGGAGCATGTTTGTCCATTAGTTCACTCATGACAGTGTTGTAGTGTTTTACCAAATCATCAACATCAGAATTTGGGGGTTCAGGAAACAAGGGCGAGTTTAGTACATCCGCATTTAGTGATTCTTGATCTATTAGCTTATATTTTCTATATGTTATGACCGATTTGGTGATTGGAGGCTTCTTGGTTAGCACAGAGCAGTGGACCGCAAAATGATCGGAAAGTAACGTTGACACATTCAGCTCATGTATGCAAGATGTTTTACGGGTTATTACCCAATCCAACGTGTTTCCAAGTATATGAGTAGGCTGGGATACCAGTTGAGTTAGATTGAGCATGTCAAGAGTGTCTTTTAGTTTGGCAGTGTCACTACAGTTTTTATCATTCCAGGAAATATCAATGTCCCCAGCAATAATGATTTGATTGTTCGAAAGTGTCAACTGTGATAAATAATCCTGAAACTCATGAGTAAACATCGCGGTTGTTAATTTGTTCTTCTTAGATGGTGGTGGTCTGTATAGAATTACAATGTCAACTACCAAAGAATTCGTAACCAATCTACATTGAATGTGTTCGAATGAAACAAAACGATGAGCGTCAGTAGTGCATTTCAGTGACAAATTTGTTTTGTGAATGATAGCAATTCCACCCCCTTTTCCTGATATTCTTGTGCTTAGTATTTAGAATGATGTCATTATTTCAATAGTAAATATGCAAACTGACGTTTATCTTTGATTTTAAGATAAACCATAGGTGAGACCAAGGAGGTTAAATATGGTAAAAATGTTTGGATTATTTAAGAGGCAAAGTCGTGTGTCTTACGTCATTGAAAATTAGTGTGGACGAGAAAAGGCAAGAAGAAGGGAGAACGGTGCACCCTCCGGTAATCAATTTCTAATAGATGTTTCTAGATTGGGAAAATATCATAGAAAATTATTTGCTATGTTAAAAGGTTGTCAAGATGTCCCACATACCATTTTTATGCAAATTAGTGCCGCCATTACTGGAAAATAGATCTTTCGTCATAGCTTAGATAACTGCACATAACAAGTTTCCAGACCTATGTTTTGAGGGTCAAAAAAACATAATAAAACTATTTCCAGAGTGATCTGATATGTCCTTAGCATGTCTGTCAACAATATACCAGCACATAGGTTGCATCTATGTTTATATTTTAACTTTGCGCTCCATTCCACTTTAATGCCGGTAGTGCTACAGTACTGCCAGTCCAAAGTTGAACACCTCGGGACACCCATGGTAAGCAGGTGTGGCAATTAACCCAGCGCGAGCACAGCCCGGGGCACTGCTAAAAGTGCCACGGTATGAACACTCCAGTTGTGGTTTAACCCGCTCGCGGAGTAAGCCTCTTAGCTCGGGTCTTGCCCCGCATGCTAACCCGGGGCAATACTGAGCCACAAGCTTTTGCCACGGGTAACTTTAACCGGGGCAAATTTCACACCATGAATGAATGAATGAATGAATGAATGAATGAATGAATGAATGAATGAATGAATGAATGAATGAATGAATGAATGAATGAATGAATGAATGAATGAGTGAATGAATGAATGAATGAATGAATGAATGAATGAATAATTGAATGAATGAATGAATGAATGAATGAATGAATGAATGAATTGATGAATGAATGAATGAATGAGTGAATGAATAATTTAATAAATAATTGCACGAATGAATGAATAAATAATTGCACGAATGAATGAATGGATGAACAAATGATTGAATGAATGAATGAATGAATGAATAAATGAATGAATGAATGAATGAATGAATGAATGAATGAATGAATGAATGAATTAATGAATGAATGAATGAATGAATGAATGAATGAATGAATGAATGATTGAATAATTTAGCTGAATAATAAAGTTTGACTAAAAAACAAACCAAGTAATTGGTGCTGTTGTTCTAGGTTAGTTTTAGATTGACTGGACTATGATAATAACATTATAAAATTATATACCGATCACAGTGGCAATATGCATGACACGATAGACGCACAACAAATTACGGCTCCTATCATGGACAAGTATATCTGTTATTCAGAGGCTTCAAAAATGTTATGGTACCAATCAACACATGATAACCATTCACAATTAATTAATATTTTAAATAAAATCAGCAAAACAGTTATGCAGCTTTAACCCGGGGTAATGACCACACCTCGAGTCAAATCCGTCACTGAAAAGTAACCCGTGGCATTGCCCCACAGATTGCCCCCGGTCGAGCAATTCCAGGTCATCATATTGTTGGTTTGCTTAGCCCAGATAAAATGCCACGGATGATATTTAATGTAAACCCGAGCTTGTAAATGAAATGAAATGAATCGGGCTTTAGGCCACCTTTGTGCACATATAGGCTAAACTGGGCCAGGATAACCTCCTGAGGATGGTGAGATGATTGAGATGACACTGTCCTCCAGACACAGGATTCGAAATTCGAGCCCTGGCGGTCTGAGGCCGAGCACGCTACCTCTCGGTCACGGAGGCTCCCCACAATACTGACTTTCAAACGTGGATGGGGAAGGAACATTTTTGTTTCTTTCAAACCGCTGAGACCGGGAACCGAACCCCGAACTCTGGCGTGAAAGGCAGCGGTGCTAACCACTACCATAGGGCCCCCGCCCAGCCCGGGTTGTAACACGGGGGAACCCGGTGTAATCTGCGGGGTACACCCCGGGTCGATGGGGTGTTCAACTTTGGAATAGCAGTACTGTATAAGTTGTAGAAATAAATGTAGTAGGCCTAGCATAGGTTGCTTCTATCACCTCTACTACCACCACTGGCTATGATGGATATTTCACATTTGCATGTAGTGGTGGTGGCAGCAGAGATATTAGGCCGATGTCTGAAAAACGTGACAAGACCGTAGATCCAAGTGCCCTCGAGCATAATCAGTGTGCATCCATCCTTCACATGTCATAATGGTTGATGCACGCCATTCAGTAATGCAAAAGCAACTGCTGCTGAAATGAAAAAAACTTCCAGCAGATTTATACCATCTGGGATAGCCGTCGCCACCAGCCACATGAGTCCGTATAACCATGATAACGTATGCAAGAAATTTGCAACCACATCCCTGCATCTGTGTCAGATGACCTGCAATGCTAATTGTCAAAATCTGATGGAGCCTTTTCCTGTAGAATCAATCACACCGGAAGAATGGACAGCACGCAAATTGTCCATTATCTTTGCGTGAAAATGTATTTTCTTCAAATAATTGTTGCAAGATCTAATTTAGGTGCATAATTATTAGGCTCAGAATAAAATGTGGGAAAAAGTTCAATCCTTCGTACTTTCCAATGGCGCCTGATGTGGAGCTGGTATATTGTGAGAAATTGGTGAAAATTGTGTTTAATTTACTAAGCATGTATGTACTGTTATAGTTTAGTCACATAGCTTGCTATAAGACTTATTATAAGATGTCTCTAAGCTCAACAACTATTTTGAGCGTAGAGTCTGGAGAGCTTGTTGAATCGGCAACTAAGTGTGCACATCGGTTTCTCAATCGCAAGCGAGAGTGGTACGTACGTACATTTGGCATGACTTGTAATGATTTAAATAATGCAAGGGATGATGATTTTTAATGAAATATTCAGATTTAAAAGGGCTTAGGACCATTTGTAAGCTAAAAATGTGTGAAAACGTGTATTTTATATTAACAGCAACTTGGTAATTAAGTCTGTAATGCAGAAATCTACGGAGTATACGATGTCCAAAATGAAATAAATCGGGCTTTAGGCCACCTTTGTGCACATATAGGCTAAACTGGGCCAGGAGAACCTCCTGAGGATGGTGAGATGATTGAGATGACACTGTCCTCCAGACACAGGATTCGAAATTCGAACCCTGGCGGTCTGAGGCGAGCACGCTACTTCTCGGTCACGGAGGCTCCCCACAATAGTAACTTTCACACGTGGATGGGGAAGAAACATTTTTGTTTCTTTCAAACCGCCGAGACCGGGAACTGAACCCCGAACTCTGGCGTGAAAGGCAGCGGTGCTAACCACTACCCTAGGGCCCCCGCCCGTATACGATGTCCAAGAAAAACGACCACCGATAGTTATTAGCGCACACGCGGGAGTCTCTCACAAATTGAGTTACCTCAACGTGATTAATCAAAGCCATACGATGCGCTCACGTTACATTATCAACCCTCCTATTGTTAGATCGTGTCTGTTTCTCATAAATAGTAATATGTTTTGCAATTTAAAAACTTGAATAAAGATTCCAATGAATGGAAAAACAGTAAAAAAAATAATTGAGGGTGAAAGATGACTGCACATTATCTGGTTTTAGTCAAGGTTATCAAAAGGTGATTCATGAGCAGTTATAGAAATTCGAATGTATTGCTAAAATAGGTCGCGGTAAGTCTTATGATTTCGTAACAAAAAAAAAACAATGACGCAATTGTGACTGGAGCAGGCCATTTTTTGATATTCATGACAGACACTGGGGGATTGACTTTAAGTACGCAGATAAAAGTCAGCGGATCTATGCACCACGAATCAAATTTAAAAAACGAGTAAATTTATTTTACTTAAATATTCCAGCACGGAAACCGTCTTTATAAGTCAGAATTTGACGTCTGCAGACGTCAAATTCTGACGTATCAAGACGGTACCCGCACTGAAAGAATTTAAATATTTCTAATGGCCGTAGACCCATGACATAGGTATTCAAATGACTCGAAAAGAGCTGACTCAGACATTTATGATTTCAAACTTTAAAAAACCTTTGGTGTCCATATGGTTTATACAAAATATTTCAGCGTTGTAAAGGTTAAAAGTCAACACAATAAGGTGATTATGAGTTTTCATTTGTGATCATTATAATACTGTTATCAGATCAGATAATTTTATTCATTCTGAGGTATGAGTGGATCGAGCAATTCACATTTTATTAACCATGAGGTTTGAGTGGATCGAGCAATTCACATTTTATTAACCCTGAGGTATGAGTGGTTCGAACAATTCACATTTTATTAACCCTGAGCTAAGAGTGTTTCGAACAGTTCACATTTTATTTACTCTGAGGTATGAGTGGTTCGAACAATTCACATTTTATTAACCCTGAGGTATGAGTGGTTCCACCAATTCACATCTCAACTAAGCCCTTGTCCTGCTTAATTGTCTGCTTGTATTTTTCTCATTCTTCTGAAACTGGGATTGCTAACGCAATTTCCAGATTCAAAGAGGAACAATCTTTATATATAAATAAATTAATAAATTATAAATATAAACATAAATATCCAGTATTGAATTATTGGATCAACTGCACATCTATATTTCTAATGATCTAAACTATGACTTGAAACATATATATATATGGTTTCAGCATCACAAGGGTTAAGCTGAATGAACACCTGCCTATTAACCCTTTAACCCCTGACAATGCATCAAAGCATCATTTTGCAACTGTGAAAAATGACTTAACTTCCTACACCTAGGGGTTTTAGAACGACAACTTTCATATAGCTGTTTTATTAATAACTATATATTTTTATAATTGTCACCCATTTCAAGTCATCTTTATCCACTTCAAGTCGAGAATTGCGACAGCAATTCGCGGCTTGTAGTGGATGAAGATTACAATGGTAAATTCAGGCTTGAAAGGGTTAAAGCGTTAGTCCTCCTGATCGACTACTGTCTTCAGCTCACAATCTGATTATAACGTACCCCAGGCATGTATAATTTGTACAAATTGACCTCATTAACCTGACCTAGATGGTCATCAGCGAGGAGCAATCAACACGTAATGAGGGAGGGCATCCGGTGGCAGCTGGCCGGATGAAGAGACCGGTAGAAGGATGCTCTCATGGCTAGCTGGCTGGCTAGATGGATAACTGACCGGATGATTTGCTTGATGCTCTGTTGGCCAACTGGTTTCTTCGCTAAACGACTGGCTGATTGGCTGGGTGGCTGGCTGGCTAATTGACTGGTTTCATATAGATGACCTCTGTAAAACCATGTTGTTCCAGTGATAGTATATTTTTAAGACTTACATATTTCAACAATTAACATTGTTTTGTCATCGTTTGTCTTTTTATTTGCTTATTGGAATGTATGCTGTTTTGTCTTTGAAATGTTTTTTTGCAAAATTCTAAGGAGCTGGCAGTAAATGTGTAGATACTGAAATCATTCACATTGTGTAACTATTTGAATGAGCTGTTCATTGTACATGTATATACTGTAGATCTGGTAATTTTCGCGTTTTTGAATTTTCGCATTTTTTTTTGTTTTGGGATTTTTCACGAAGTGTAGAATTCGCGAATTTCCATTTTTCCTTTAGCAGCGCTAATACACTGTTTGCACGATTTAGCGCATAAGCAGGAGTCCCAACTAAATAGTTCAGTTTTAATCACTGTGTGGCGTGTTGTAATAGAAAAGAGTGTGACAGGACTCCCAACTAAATAGTTCAGCTTTTAGTCACTGTGTGGCGTGTTGCTATTAGGAAAGGTGTATTATTTTTGCGGAATTCTTAGATTGACGCATTTGTCCTCCTCGAGAAATTCGCGAAAATTACCAGATCTGCAGCATACGGAGTTATATCACCAGAATAATAGATAATCTCTGAAATTACATCTGCTTAGAGTAGATAATCTGTTTTTATTAGCCGATTAAAAGACTCATATTGGGAATAAAATGTGTGTGTAAACATCAAAATTGCCAAATGTTTGGTATTTAATTAAACAAATATCAGTAATTTCCATTCGCTTGAAGTTGTGGGTCGCGGTAGCTTGAAGTTGTGGGCAAAAATGTAAATTAAACAACTTTAATAAGAGCTCCCCATATGTATGAGGCGATGCTTAGATCACAAAATTTCTACTCTCCCTCACCCACAAGAGATCATTCTATCTAATTCCAGTCATGGTGTGAATAAGGACATGATAAAAAAACAAAATGAAGTAGTCCACTGCCCAGTGAGGAAACTTTGATTGCTACCATGAAAGTTACATAATGGATGGAATAACTAAGACGTGACACGGGAAGAGTGACATTTAATTACTAGCCTGGGGTAAATTCTAGGGATCTTTTGTGTGCCCTCTCTTAATTTCCGCGGATAACGTTTCTGATTGACGAGAATGCCTACAAAATATGTCAGCACGCAATATATAAATACATGTTGAACGCTGCAGAATTGTAGTATAAAAGTAAGTAGGACACATTGTCATCTCCGTGGACGCGAATGCTGTATAACTTTCAGTGCCGAGTCGCCCTGATTCTTGTCCTCATTATATGTATTTATATACATCACAGATTTTGGTTATTCACTGACTAAGCAGACGGAAACCTTCAAGCAAAAAATGAAATAATTCAAATATCCATCCGCTTAAAGTTGTATCTCGCGACCTACAACTTCAAGTGGGTGAAAATTATTCATATTTTTTTTTTAATTAAGACCAAACATTCGCAAACCTTGATTTTTAAGCATTCATTTCGTTCCATGTGATTGTGATTTGATCGGCCAATAAAATGGATTAAAAACTACTTTAGTCGGGCTTAGCGGGCTAAGGGTTAACCCTTTCTAACTATACATAGTCATCCTCATCCACTACAAGCCGCAAATTGCTATCGCAATTCTCGACTTGTAGTGGATGAAGATGATTTGATGTGGGTGAAAAAGTAAAGAAAATTGTCATGTATGCCCCCAGCTATTTTTGTGATCAGTATTAAGGCGCCCAGCACCCAGGTATTTTTGTGGTCAGTAGTGAGTCGCCCAGCATCCAGGTATTTTTGTGGTCAGTATTAATGCACTCAGCTATTTTTGTGATCAGTATTATTGCGCCCAGCATCCAGGTATTTTTGTGGTCAGTATTAATGCACTCAGCTATTTTTGTGATCAGTATTAAGGCGCTCAGCATCCAGGTATTTTTGTGGTTAGTAGTAAGGCGCCCAGCACCCAGGTATTTTTGTGGTCAGTAGTGAGGCGCCCAGCATCAAGGTATTTTTATGATCAGTATTAAGGCACCCAGCACCCAACTATTTTTGTGATCAATATTAATGCGCCCAGTGAGCATCCAGGTATTTTTGTGGTCAGTATTAAGGTGCACAGCATCCAGGTATTTTTCTGATCGTTGTGTCTCGCTGACGCGAACCACAACTTCAAGTGATTTGACAAAATGAAGCTCAACTCTTTTCAAATCTTGCTGATTGATGTCTCATTTCATATTTAGCATGTTTAAAAGGTGGTACATAATGTGCTAATAAAAAATGAAAACCTGAATATATTCGGCACCGGCGGTTAAAGGGTTAAGTCATGTGGTGAATAAATGTGACGCGAGAGCTTAAAGTGTTAACGCTAAGACCTAATCTAATCTAATAACGACGCATGTCTGCTATTTGTTCTTACACGGACAAATGTGTCAACCTGTCATCGCCGATGACGATGGTGATAGATTGGTAGCAGTGCGAGATAAAGGTGGCAACAATTCTTCACAAATGTCATACCAGTCATGTGTCAAGTGGAAACACAGCATCGTCCACTTCTATTGAAAACTATATTAATTGCACTAGTCTAATTCTGATTTTATTCAGGGGAATATTGCCTTCATTAAGTCCTGGCCCTGACATAAAGTCCCGTATACATCTCCCTAGGCATAGATTTTTACAGTTGGTTTCGATACAGGATACGTCCAGCATTAATAATCTAGGTGCTGTTTTTTAATTTACAGCGACACAGAGAAATCGGCCATTTTCCAAGATGGCCGCCATTTGGCCAAGGTCAAACATTAAATTGATATAATTTTCGACATAATAGGAGCAGCTTCATGATTTTTGTGTCCACTATAGGGTTTTCAGGTATGCCCGATCTAGTGGTGGTGTCACAAATTACTTTAGACATTGCATTCTGGAAAAAATCCAAGATGGCAACCATTTGGCCCAGTTCAAACATTAAATTGATAAAATTTTCGACAAAATTCGAGCAGCTTCATGATTTTGGTGTCTACTACATGTTCATCATGTTTATGTACATGGATATCAATGAGATATTTCATGTACATGAATCCAAATGAATCGAATGAATAAATGACATAGCTTTGACGTGGTTTTGTTAATATTAGCGGTGCGAAATAATATCACGGAAATTGTAACGTTGTTAAGAAGCTTTCATTAAAATCTATTAGATCAGTTTGGTAGAATGTATCGTTGTTAAAATGAGATCAGCACTGAATAAGAGATAGTGATACATAAATACACATAGTCCGGCAGCCAAGTCCCTTATTTGCTCTAACCTGGACTTAGAGTACATTGTTCTATTATTTGCAGAACAGTGATGTCCAGACCCCCTACTTCAAGAATCCAAAAGTGTGGAGGTCTCAACCTTGGCACTTTGAGTTATTCACGTTTTTCAAAATGGTCGCAAATAACCACAGTGAAAATGAAACGTTTCCCACTTTCTGTCCTAGAAATATGTAGAATACCACTCTCCCAACTAAATTGCATACGATAAACTCATTTACAGCAGTATTATTTTATTCAGAAGCTTAATTCGGGCATAAGTCCAGGATGGCCGGCACCCCTATATTGGCAACTCACATTTTACATCTTTAGAATCATGTGTAGGTACAGGTAGGCATACCTGGTACCGGTATACAACATTCTAAGCTAACTTACTGACTTTACAAGGACTCACATTTGAACGCATAGTAGGCCTACTAGACCCTAATCTAGACTAATCTAGACTAATCTAGACATATAGTCTACATTAGTCCCAATACAATTATTTTCACCAAAATATTGGTCAAATTTTAAATTCATCAGTTTCCATATTAGGCATTGACAAATTTAAACTGGTTCGCATGTCTGATCCGATGCAGCGAATATTGCCAACAATAACTGCAGTTGAATAGATTTTACCATACATGTTTTGCACCGTGGCATCTGGACTATGCACGTTATGGTTTATGTTATCTGCGAAATATCCAGGCTATGCCATTAGACATATCGAGAAAGTGCATGAAAGGTCCACACAATGGTCCATAATCCATGTAGTTTTAATCACCAGTAATAGAATATCATTATATAATAAAAACTTAGAAATTGGCATAACATTCATGCATATATTCAAAACCAATTGGCCTGAGTGAAGCTTTTCTCTATTCAAAAAAACAAGCAGATTGTAATATTTACTTGGGCTAAAAAACCGTTGAAACTTGGTACTGAAACGGTGTATGACCGTGCAGTAATTTATGGGCGGGACTTCTTGGGTTTAAATCAAGTCACAGTATGAATAATAATGATATATTGGTACACGAACTGGCTCCATTTGCAACTGCTATATTTGACACTTCATTTGAAACAAAGATAACGAATTCAAAGTGTAAACTTTACAACATCAGGTGGACATATGTCGTAGAAATGTGAATGTCACTAGCTTGGTCGTCGATGCTTCAGTAGTGATGTAGACAAAGCTTGGCCTACTAAATGAACTGTCGATTAATTCACTATAAAATTTAGGTCATCTCTTTCTATTAAACTTATTTCGGTCAATGTGTATGAGCATCTAATATTTGATAAATGCAAAGACTCCCGCTTGCATGAAAATGCAAGATTATGCGGTCCACAAACTGGCTAGCAATGTTCTTTTTTCTGCTCAAAATGTCATCCTCACGGTTAGTGAAAATTAAATAAAAACTAATGGGAGTTATCATCACATACCTTGAAGACAATAAAGTGTTCCATTGACAAACAACTACATTTATGGTAGCATGTTATGGTACAGCTTTGAAAATGTGCTCTAAAATCCCCTCCTAATTTTGACCCAATTGACTTTGGCTTTCAAAATGGTTTTGGGCTTATTGCCAGCGGCGTTCCCTGGTTCCTCCGCTCAACAACGGTACCCTACAAAGGCAGCTCCCGCATCTGCGCAGGCACTAGTGTTGGCCTTAAGCTATCGGCAATATAATGATTTACATTAGGTCTATCACGTGGGATAACTGTACAGTTACCCTCTGGGATTGTCATACCCGAGGATAGCGGAGCTGTGTTATGTATAGCTAAACCCAATTGAGTCTCCGACCGTCCGGCATATCTGGGGGTAAATCCTCTAGACATGCCCAGAACCCTTTATCAGGCGAGTAAAGGAAATCAGTCTTAATAACCCACATCATCATCTGTACATCATCTGTACATCATTTATCTCAGCAATGGACTGCACAGGTTCTAATGTATTACAATGTCATTTAAATGACATTTAAAATTGGTATAAAAAAGTAGTGACGGTAAGCAGTATTCAACTATATTACCTGAGTGTGTCTCCATCTGTCTGAGGCAAGATACATTAAGTAGTCAGGTTGTCCATCTATCTGTCTGTATGGCCAATTCCAACTCTTCCTGTCAGTTCATGCAAATTAAGCTCTGCAGCTGAGATATATATTTTAAATTTTCGTATAGGCCTACAATTTAGAAATTCCCTGACAACTGACGTCAGAATGTATAAATAGTCATTATAGATTGATGGTAATTATATTTTATATAGCCCTACCTAATGTTGTACATTTATATATAGCTAAGGAAGTCTGTATGGTGAATACATGAGCCTATATGTCATTGCTGTAGTAAATATTTTTCTACTAATATTATTGCTGTTATTTTTTTATCTAGAAAATGTTTGGCCAGCAATGTAGTTTCACACCAACTTGTTTCTGTCCAGAAGTGTACTAGAAAAGTGGTAGTATACATATATTTAAACCAAAAAGTGGTATATTTCCATTATGGCTCTTGGCGGCTATTTTGAAAAACGTGAATAACTAAAATTGGTCAAGGGCCACACCTCCACACCCTACAGAATCTTCAAACAGAGGATCTGGGCAGCAGTATTCTGCAAAGAAAACAACTATAGACTCCAAGTCCAGGTATAACAGCATATTGCTGCCGGACTAATATATACTAGAACTCAAAATTTGAGAATCAACAAGCTAATTACTGATAGCAAAGCTCAATGGAATGTGTTTTTAATTCCGACACTCTGAAACCTTTAAAATCTTAAAAGATCAATAGTTTTTTTGTATCTGAAGTTTAAAAGCCCTTTTTGCAATAGCGTATTGATATTTCACCTGTTCACACTTAGGCACCAGAGTGGAGAAAGCTATTGTGTAGAATCACGTGCTGGTATGGAGCCTTAATTTCCTGCCTTCTAATATGTTTTATTACACAATGGATCACTTGACGTGACTCGCGTTAACCACTTCCTCTCACACCTTTATATGGCGTGGTCGTCCTGATTAATCTCAGGAGATGTGTTTTTGCAAGCTCTGGTCGATAACTGTGGCGGTATATCTATCGAATAATCTTGTAGATGTCGCGCGTTTTCTTTTCTCTTGGACCACAGTATTGCATGTCTATGTGGGTAGACAATCATATGTCTCATACATGTGTATTATTACTGGTGGCTAGACACACGAGCCATATATTAATGTCGCCTCCAGAGGGATAATACATGAGACTTTTGATACCAAATGATTTGGCACGCACCAAATAATACAAATAATTAATTGTTGCGCACCAGCTGTAGCCTTCAGACGGCTACTATATGAGACATCTTTTAATTTAGTATAGCCCCCGGGAGGTTGATGCATGGGATATGTGGTACTCTAGCCCCAAGAGGATTAAAACTTTCTACATGTGATACTCCAACCACCAGAAGGTTAATATAATGATAGTTAATACGTGAGACACTTGATTTGCTAGCCCCCAGAGGGTTAATAAAATACACTTATTATACTCTAGCTATCAGAATGGTAAAGGTGATCTATCACCCCTTATATGGTATGAATAATTATGTTTTTATATGGGGTGATTGGCTATCATTTGACCCTCTCAGAGGGTCACATGATAGCCAATCAACCCATATATGGGGGTGATTGGCTATCATGTGACCCTCTGAGAGGGTCAAATGATAGCCAATCAACCCATATAAGGGAACACTTGTGCCCCATCTTGTGGCGACTTTGCTTTATTTGTCACAAATTTATTCATACTATATAAAGGGTGATAGATCACCTTTAATATAGGAACAAACTATGATCAACCCACATAAGATGGATGCATGAGGCATGTGATACTCTAGCCATCAGAAGGTTAACATAGGATACATCTGGTACTCTAATAACTAGAGAGTTAGTGCACAATAAAACATTTTTAATAATTATTGGTCAAGAAATTTTTTCAACAATACATTTATAATTGATTATAATCATATATAATATCTCCCAGAATATACACCTATCTCCCAGACTTTACCGCACCCTGAATCTGATGGGGTATAGCCTGGGGCCTCTTTCACCAGTCAGACGTTATTGGGCTCGGCGAGGGAAATGGATCCTGGATCTTCAACGTTCGACGTAACATTAAAAATCGAACTGCAGCAAGCAGGCGTTTACCAAGGCCCCAGCACTTATTTCAACCATAGATACCCTATATCTATGATTTTAACATCTAGTCAGGGGTTGCCGTTGGTGAGGCGTATGCATAGTGAGGTGGAAACAAAATGGCAAGAATTGTCCACTATTTTGATAAAGATGAACCGTATATATATGCGGACCATGAGACGAGGAAGAATAAAGAGGAATAGAAATAATCGCCAAGAAGTATATGATGATACTGAACAAAGTACGCGATGATTTAGAATATATCAGCGACATGCATGCGGCCATGACAACCCCACAACACCTGATAAGTTGATTTTATGCCACGGGCAGTTATCACAGTGTAGCTATTGATGTTTTGAATGTACATACAACAACGGCATGCGTGTCATTACAGTTGATGTTGCTTTAGAAAGGCGCCTCCGACAGTTTGTGTATTTACCCTGACAGGAGGCATGCATTACCAATATGTCAGGAGAATGGGAACTAAGTTAGGACACAAAGCATTATTTCTTGGCCACACATTCTTATAATTAATTTGCGTGTCTCTGTAACATATTACATCCAATTAAAAATGCGTGCAGGCTTTAAATATATGTAAAATATTTAAAAAACAAGACTTTTTCTTATTTTGAAAATTGAGTTGAATATGTTTAAAAAATTATTTTTTCTTAATTTGAATGTAATGCAGCACGTATGTTGCTATGCGGCTAAGAGAGCGTGTTTTAATTGATGCTCGTGCATTGAGGTTAAAAAAATATTCGAAATGTTAAAAAAGAAAATATTTACAAAATCTGCTGTGAACATGGTAAATAATACTAAATCCTACCGATTTAAAGAACCCGATACAATTTGCTTTTCAAAAAATTGTTGGGAGTGTTATAATAATATATATAAAATAGTTTTGGCAGCCTCTTTACATTTTATATTTTGAAGCGCATTTAGGACATGGATTTTTGTTTTTTTCTTATATATATCCGATATATACTAGGAAAAACTGTTCGGTAGATAGTGAATAATATTAGGAGTATACCGATTAAAACTCGCTATATATTTATAGATATACTATCCGGCAAATACCTGGCCTAATATTCAGTATATACCGATTATTATTCGGTATATACCGAATTTTAATCGACATAAACTGATTACTATTTGGTATATTCAAATTATTATCTGGTGTATACCCATGATACTAATCAAAGCTTACTGAATAGGAATAATCAGTATAATACCGAATATTAATCAGTATATACCGATTAAAAGTCGGTATATACCAAATAATATTCGGCATATAATCAATTGTAATTGGTATATACCGGAAAGGCGTATAAACTAAATTAATGATAAATACATAATTATAGAAAATAAATAATTATCCACAACTCACAAGCCAAGCAATTGATAATTTGAAATGTTGTGCAATATTTCAGATACTTGTTTGTTACTCTAAAAATATATTTATACCAGAACAGTACATGATAAAATTTGATAATATTAGCCAAGTAGGTCTAGAGATTTATATTGCTATTACAGCTATACGTATATATGTACTTGCTATGCAAAATATATGATACTGTGAACACATAATGGAGAAAACCGATGAGCAGTCAGTTAAGTGTTAGAAATCCTTCCTCTCGAGCAACTAGGGACAATGACTGACTTTTCCTAATGTTTAAAGTTTAAGGACGAAACTTGTGATATACTTTAGAAGGCAGCAGTTATTTGCACAGAATGGTTCCGTAACGCAACTATAGCTCTCAGACATCATATTAGGTTAAAGGTTGAAGTCACATATTGGGAACAAAGTCAGATAAAAAATAATGGCTGATGATATTATAATGGTTGTAAGGCATACATGAATAAAACATATTTATATGAGAAGAGGCATAGTGCAGAGTAGTAGTAGTATCAAGTATCCTAGGTAGTATATAGTTGGCTGAGTGGTATGTTACACCCGGCCCACAATAATTTCATCGAGTTAAATCACTGGGCTTGTTAGCAGTGTCACTGGATAATGACGATGCTACAGCCTGGTGCTGGATGGTGCATATCATCCAACTGAACAGAACAGGACGTTATGTAAATATGATTGGATTCAGCATGCAGATATCGATGTGGCAGATCTGGCATAATATTATGATTATGGCCAACTTCTGAAGTTGGTAATCTGGTAACTACGGTCAAGTGATAACAAAAACTAACATTCATTTATGCAAACTGATTCATACAAGCGCCGACAACATAGATACCATCAAAGGAACTTAAAAACTACACATGCCACATCCACTTGCGAGTCCCATCAAAAAGACATGTTTTTCATCAGAAACTCTACGTCTGGCCAACAAACTGCCACTTCAAATAAAAAAATGTTTTAGGAGACAAACGTTTATTGAACATCTACATCTTTATATATGCTTCTAGAATATATGCTGCAGTAGATTTTAGTAATCACATTAAATATTCAGAGATTGGCGCCATACTGCACTAAGCGAAACTACTTTAACTCATGATACTCTTGATACATACTTGCTGATATTTTTCACAGATGGCTATGGCTGATGCATTGTGCTAAACACAATTAAGCCTCGGCTTGATGCACCAGACACTCTGCTTGGTTTTGTTAGAGCTGAAAATATTTGTTTTACAAACATTGGCTACAAAGTACAAGGTAGCTGTTTTATCTTTTACGTGTGGATATAATGAACTAGAAAAAATATGCCAAAATTGTAATTATTTCCTCAAAATCATCTCGTTCCGATTTTTACTCGGATAGTTCATATAAGAGTCTCTGAGCTTCAGTGGTATCATTGTAAACCTCCCATTTGGCACGTGTTGTTTCAGACCCCTCTTAATGTTTTTTTTGGGCTAGGGCCCTAACACCTATGCATGGAAAAATGGTACTAGATTAGCTAACACCCCCATTTCCTTTTTTAATCACACAATTGTTCTCTTACAAGCTAACTCTTATTATATACTATATTGATACACATTTAACGTAGTTAGGAGAATACCCCACTCTGATTTTTCATGGTTTCCCACGTAACACACATACATCAACATCAAACAAAACCAAGATAGAGACACAATAGTCAGGGAGCTCAATCATATAATTGTTCAAAGCATCACATTTGAACCACTTATAGCCAAGGTCATACAATTTCGCTTTTTCGCGGGAGCCAAGCTGAGCCCTTGCTGTGTGCGCCATATTGGACAAATTCAAAATGGTCGCCATTCAAATTAGGATCATGTCATAACTTATAAATGAATAGACGTAGAGACGCATGTAATACCACTTTTTCTTTGATACAATGCGTATATCAGTACAATTACATATGCAACTGAAATGTTACGTCTTGGTGAACAATGAAAATATTTAAAACGTTGACCTCTAATGTTAGCTTTCTAAAAAATATTAAAACTTCGGAGGTGTATGTTTCGTCCTGGATGTACATGTTTTAAATGATACAATGTGGCAACAGTGATATTACATTTCTTATAACTAAAACATGGGATTAAATAAGAGTACCTCATCCAGACTTTTTTCCTAATAAAACCTTCATGCAGCAAGGTAGTTTTTTCATAATTTGATACAGTGGTTCCAGATGACATATTTATCAAATGAGGTCAGCAGACATTTGCATGCACATAACTATACAAACGTACATGAAACGTAAAGCTACATACTACGAACTGTGTTCATTTTTTTATTATTGACTTTCCACGTTCTTAGGGTAGGTTTATGCTTAATGTTTAAGCTCTGAACTTCGCATCTGTTTCATCCTGAATACAACCTATCCCTCATTTTAAATACTTTGCTGCCACAGGAAACTAATACACCCTCGCCTAATAATGGTCCATGGATATTACCTTGCCATATGCACATAATTATCATACGTTTGATACTTTTTTGATTTAGCGAACTCAAATTTTTGAAAAGTGGTTGCAAAGACAAGTATATACATGAGCAACTGTTATAACAATTCAGGTGGAAGTCGTCAAACAATAAGTTATTCTGTGTTAGTTTGTGTACATCATGGCCTGTGTAAGATGTCCCAGACCAAAATGTATTTTTTTTTTAACCATTATCTTCACCGTTAAATATACGACTAAATAAACGCGAATATGCTTTCCTTTGAAGTCTGAATACAAAGAGGTTGAATTAAACAGATAACTTTGGCAACCCACTGGCCACATGACGTTGTTGCGACGTTGAATCAACGCGTGTGACCAGTGGGAATAGTGTTAACCACTACATCACTGTCCTGCCAGCCCTGTGTGTTTATTTAGAGCGGTGAGGACACGTGCCATTCTTCTCTAATGATCACAAGAAATATATTCCACGTACATTGTCTTTTTAACACACAAGTAGGCTCTGCTAATGTCCAACATCCAACGAATCCAACATAAGTGTCGTTGTTTAAAAATTTTTTTTCCACATTTGTACATCACAATGAACACTCTAATCATCACATTCTCTGCTGATGTGTCATCTTCTGTGTTTCTTTGAAGCTGGACTTGTCAGCACAATGACCAGCTTCAAATATGTTCAAGTCATTTGGCAAACATCATGACAATTTCGTAGATAAATAATGCATAGTTCAAAAGTTAGACCATTTGCTATCTAGTAAATATCTTATTATGACACCTCTCTGGAAAGTTTCAGGTTTATTGCCAAATGACTCGATAATAATTGCATTTGAAAATCGTTTGAGAATTGACTGAGTATTCGATTGACCACTTTAATTTTTGACCATTGTCCACCGTCGGACAGATTACAATAGTGTAACTATTAACATCTTCAAACACTGAGTTTGATACGAGTATAGGCCTACTTATCTGTTATTATCTATTTAGGCCTATATATTATATTAATTTGTTACAGCCAAACAGTTACTATTGCGAAGTGTCAACGCAGAGGACTTCGTAAGATACACACCGGCGCAAGAAATAGAGGACTTGGGATCTCAAACAGTTGCCCACACGCTGCTATAGTTTTATGTTCATATGTATTTTGTACAATAAAGTACAATAAAACTATACCTTAGTTACCATATTGGCAGCGGTGAGTGTGGAGGTACTTGCCGTTTTGAAGACTAGCATCCGGCCTGTAGTGTATTTGATCCATGTATTTGGATGTAGTTGAGCAAATAATGTAAATACCATTTCTGTCACAAAGTTATCCCAGCGAAATCAACAATGGTAATAACACTGAAAGTATATTTTTTTAGAAAATAGAAAATAACAACATAATTTATAATAATATTATTTCTTGCATTATCCATGTACATGATGTATGTTGAGATACCTCTGTTCATTGATCATTAAAATACCAATACGGCCAATCCACTTTTTTAGTACAAAAACAATGTTTAATGCAATTACCCTTTTTATTCAGTACAACACTTTGCTAAGCTTGCAGTAAGTAGTTGACACATACAACATATAATATTCGTATATATCTGATTGAGTTGCCAAATTGATTTATATACTAGTATTTTGTTAACATAAATAGCTATACGCCTAGTAAATTGGGGGCTTTTGGGTTAGAACAAAAATAGAAAGAGTGATCTAATTGATAATCTATCTATGTACCAAAGTATATTCAGTGATAACGTGTTGCTGAGGCCTTATTCTCGTGCAAGTTACGATAAATCCAATAGAAAATTAATCTATCTACTTATTCATATCACCCGGAAATCCGTCTGTGAAATCAATCAAAATACTGTGTATTATCATGTTTTATATAATGCCAGTCATTAAAAATATATAGAAATGTGCAATTTGATTCATCCGCGAAATGGCATGATAGATATTATAGAGGGATGTGGCACATTTATGGCTAGAGCGTAGCGCTTTGCAATTAGCCGCTGCCTGCCGCGCGAGTTCGAGGCTCGCCATGTGCATGATTTTCAGAGAAATATCATGTTTCTCTCCTCTCTACGCTGGGATATTGTGGTATCAATGTTGTGGCCAAAGCACTTTACCCTCAAGTGTTTTACTTCACTCAGGTGTAAATGAGTACCTGATGGGACGGAGATGACAATTGTTGTACGAAAAGGTACTAGCGCCACATGGCTGCAGGGCTGTATGCTCCCCGGGGAGTTGAAATTGTGCATGAACGAACTGGTCCAATGACCAAGGATAATATGATGCAATAAGGCGCCATGGACAGCCCTAGGCTAGATATGTGCTCCATATAAATACTCACATTATTATTATCATTATTATTTTTATTTTTAATAATAATATTATTATATATTTAAAGAGGAATATATTTGTATAGTTGCTCTGGCATCATTCACATTATATATTATTAAATACCTTAGAATAGCCACAACTAAACATTTGTCTACCGCATTTGTACTTGTGTAATCTAAAATTCTCCAGTAATGATCGGGAACTCTAGTGTCCATACCTTATCATTATATTTATTACATGCAGACTCTGTTTTGAAAACTTTTTGTTTCAAAAATATCCAGCAACCCCCCTTCCCCCCCTAGAGATTGAATGGTTGCCCATTAATGGTGCTGTAGGTCACCTTTGCAAGGACAATAACATTTCGTCCAAATTGGTGATATAATGGAATATTAAATAATGTAACCATAATCAGATAATAATGATATCGAATTAATACCATATACTAATCAAACTCACGTGAAAGACATCGGTTACAAGATGATATGTATATCAATTTAGCGTGGTATTGGTTATTTGAGTATCTCAATAACATTGCTCTAATGCTGTGCCACAGACTTAATCTATTGGAATATATCGCGAAAGTAGTTGGGTGGATCATTTTAATAAAACAAATTATATTCAAAACAAACTAATACTTGCGAACACCAGACGTTTATCCAGTGTTGGTTTAATCCTAGTCCACCGTTTACGACGCTGGGCCAACATTAAACTAGCACAGGCTCAACGTATCGTGTTTTGTGGGTGGTGGTAATCGTTTAGCTGAAACATTAAACGTTTTACCTCCTATAAACCTTATTTACTGACAGCAATAGGCTTCAGTAATTCTGAATGCATTTATATTTTCATGGTGTTAGGGACATTGACATTGTTGGGTAGCTTACACATGACAATGGTCAGTTGGGAGCCAGGGCTGATTTGCAGGGATTACTAGCGTAACAAGGGCGGCTCAGCAACACATGTTTCATCCATCGTTATTCCTGCTACTGTGGGAGTTATTGCACACAGAAAGCTAAGCCAAAGCTCACCTTTAGAGGCCAGTTATATTCGTCGTGAGATCAGCAGCTACAGGACACAATTTTTCCATTGTGTGTCATCAGCGTGATATTATACTATCGCTTTTCTGTATTATTATTAAGCATGAAACAGGAGTATGTATTTGGATACAGGTGTGGAGTGTCTCCATTCACACACAGACAACGCATGCGTGTCAGCCTGCAGATAACACACGCAGGTGTTTGTCTGCCCCTCCCTCCTCTCTATCAAATGCTGTGAGGTTTTGCAGGACATCTGCAGGAAATGTCTTTCTGAGAAACAGGGCTTGGTTATTTGAGGCTCAAAATATGAACTTGATCAGGGTTATTTCAAAGAAGGATAATACTAATGATTCTCAAATTGCACAACGATCATTATTTCACATTGTTCATATTATAATTATCCCATTATCTCAGTTTTAGCGATGTAGATGTGATTAGGATTGCTCAAATGTCAGGATGTAGACAGTCAGAAAGACAGAACAATTTTATTGTATCAAATTAAATGGCTAGGAGAATATCGCTCAGAGCAAGGAAAATAGATTATATTTATTTCCCTTGCTGAAAATCACCGCAAATAATGAAAAATTAATCTACGACAGTTGTCTGCATAAAAATGTTTTTATAGATGTATGTACGCATTCTAGATTGATAAAAAATAAGATCAATTACTGACAATTTTTGCTGCAATAAAATTGATATAAATTTTATGATTATATTTACAAAAAATAAACCAGATTATTATTTTCGCAGATTATTCGACATATTAAAATACAAAGCTGTACATTATGAATTTTATATCAGAAGAACACACTGCTAAGACACTCTGATCGCTGGTATGGTGGTCACTTTTTGCTGATTAAAAAAATAAAATATATATATTAAGTTTATACAATGCACCGTGGCCTGGGAAAAAACAACATATACACTGTTTTTTTATTCATCGACATAATGGTAGTAGGCTACATGTACATGGTGGACTGGATGGTAAATGGTTTGAAGACTACATGTCATCAATTATGATATACATTTATTTAAAATTATCTAAATGGAATATTTTATCCGAAATACATATTTGATTACAAACATAACAAGTTGGAACAGTACAGCTGGATGTTAATTTTTAAAGTCATGTACGTTTTTGCGTAATTACTGAAGCTATGAAGACTAACAATGTTTATTTTATTTGTATATTTATTATGAAAATTGTTTTCGTATATCTATATTATTTTTGTATTTTGCAAAGTATACATTGAATATCAAAGTAAGTTGATATTGTTATGGGATTCTAAATACAAAAATATCCTCAAAAAAAGATTCTTCACACCAGAATCAGCTTAAGAATGATATCACTCGTTATTCTAAACCAAATAGTTGCAAATTATTTTACTACGGTCTTTTGCGGCCATTTTGGATTTTTTCATTTTGCTCAGAACGCTCAAGGATATTTTCTTGATATCTGCTTGATATGCTTCATAGCATAGGACACCTGATGATTTATAATCCTCCAAGAAAAAAAATAACAGCCAAAGCAGGGTTATACCTTAGGTCACAACTAACCAGTAGCGCATTTTTTTCGTTGATTTACAAGTCAATTATCAACCGAGTTTCATGAAATTTTGTAAAAAATCATATCTCGACAGAGTCCTAATATCCCTGAAAATTTCGTAAAATTATATTCTGTATTTCAAAAGTTAGACCACTTGACATGTAGTAAATTAACATTATGACGTTCCCTTTTAAACCCATTAAACTAATTCTAGGATTGTATTACATGTCAAATGGTCTAACTTCTACAATATGTAATTTTCACCGACGTTAGGATATGACTTGAAAATTGTCTGTGCTGAATTTCAGGGAAAATGGTTAATACTTGACGGAGAAATCGACGAAAAGCCTGCGCTACAGAATTAACAAAATGAATGTCTGCCCAGGGTATAGGCTGAAAAACACTTGTTTGCTGCCTAACTATGGCGCATTATGCATAGAAAAAACTCTTGTCTGTATGGAAGAAGTCATTTTCTTAGAAATCTTCAAAGGCAAAAGTGATAACACAACATGGTATAATGTCTAGTCAAACATTAAAAATTACAATCAAATTAAGAAGGAATGCCAATACATTCATTTCGTAGGTCTAATCATCTTTTACGCTTAACTGTCTTCATGACTGATACAAATACAGAATAAAAAACTTCGATAAGAAAGTTTATTTGTCCTACAAATTTTCAAAAGAAAAACTAACAACATGTCAAATACTAATCAAGCATTGTGATAACAATCACATAAACATTAAGAATGATAATACATTCATTAACTGAATATCCAATTATCTGAAAATAATTTAATTCCCCTTATTATGGATAGACATATCAAATTTAAATAAACTCATGCTTATACAAAACACTGATGAAACGTTTTACCCTACCAATCTTTAACATCAATAATAACATACCAGATTATAATAGCAATAGTAGTCAAGTGTAGCCGGGTGTGTGTATGGCCGACTGGAGTGATTACTACTCTGGCCAAAGAGTCGACTCTTTGGCTAGATGCGTAGCACTCGGGCATCACGATGCCAGGGTTGGTGGTTCGGTCCCCGGGCTGGGCAGTTTCAACACTGTTACACAAGCATTGCATTTACAATTACATAAACACGCGATGCTAATTCATCCATTATCATGATTAAGTAAGATTACATTATTTTTATCATTGTGCGGATTTTAAAGTAAGTAATAGCATACGTGGAGACCGTTTTAAATTTTGATAAAAGTGTATTGGTCCTGAAAACATATAGGAGTAGACCAAAGAGTAATGACAGTTCTTTCCCTATTTTGTGTATTAATTTTTTTTGTGATTGCGCGTAATGCCGGAAATGACGAGCCAAAAAAGCAAAAGAGCAGACATTTATCTTCATATTAAGCAGTTAAGTCTACATACAAAAAGTTGTCACCAAGTGAAATACTGTATCAATATTACTCAGATTTCATCCTCGCTGATAATTGATGTCGGAGTTAGGGCAAGTGCTACCGAATACATTTTTTCGAAAATTCGCAAAATGTAAATTAACATGACTAAATAGATTTAAATAAAGAGGTAAATGTGATGTTGGATTATCTTTGTTGCTCAAGAAATTACTACGATCATAAGAGGTGGTCAGTTTAAGAAAAAGTTTTCCTATGCGACTGCCATGCGAAGCCCGTAATTTGCGCCGAGATCGTTGGTACGGCGTTCGTACCGTCTTTTTGTGACCGATGCTTTAGTTTTTGTGGTTTTATCTGGTCGCTAGATTTATGATAAATACGATAACCTTAAATAGCCATATACCTTAGCCTTATATTGCTGGTCCATGATGCGATAAATGAACAAGGTTTTTGATACTGTTTATTTTATGAATATCGATATAGGTTTCATTCAATTTAATCTGAGGGTTAACACAACTGAGAATTTCGGAGTCAGATGATGAAACACACATAATTCTTCGCTCATTGGCCTGATGTTTGAGTTGTCAATTCATCATTACAATTACAAGGGTATACGACATATTGGAGCAAAGTTGTTTGAATATCGGCCCACCGTTTTCGACGCTGGCACAACGTTAGATTAATTTTGTGTCAACATCTCGTGCTTGCTGAGTTACTATACGACAGCAAGATCGCTATCGTAACCTTCATGGCCAATGCTATTAAATCATTCACATTACGGATTGATCTTGACTCCAGATGGGATGGTGTGGGTTTTGCCCCAACCAACACCCGACATTGCACCGGTGTAAGATTCATGCTGGGCCAGCGTCGTAGATGGAGGGACAAAATCAAGCCATACTGATTGCACTCTTATGTTGGATGGAGCTGGAACTCGGAATGTAGATCGAATGAGATAGACACTCAGACAATTTGACTCCACGTAAAAGCTAGATGTTGAGTTAATGTTGGCTTAATGTCGGAACATCGTCGGGGATACTTGATCACCATTAAATCAACAATGGTTGAATGTTCCGTGTTTGCAGGGTGTTGGTCCATGTATCATCAAACAAGAGATGTTGAGTCAATAGTGGTGTATTGTTGGACCAGTGTCGATTTCAATGGCCAAACGTTTCAGCAACATTTGCTTAGCCCTTACAACGCAGAACTATTTCTGTATAAGCCATGGGGACCAAAGTGTTTCTTTCGATTTAAATCATGAAAAATATATCTTAGTAACCTTTGAAATCATCAAAAATGACTCGGTTAACTCTTTCCGTTTCCGTTGAATACCTATATTATGGGTATACGGCCATTATACATTTTTGAATTCTTACAGTAAGGGGGCCGTCTTTAGACGTCAGAATGTGACGTCTACAGACGTCAGATTCTGACTTTTAAAGACGGTTCCCGTGCTGAAAGGGTTGAGCCGCAGATTTATCCCGGAATTAATTTACAAGTAATTTCTGACAGGAAGAACATTAAACTTGATGCGAATTCACTCCTTATAAATAAATTTATGATACCAAAGCTGAAAACATTTTTAAACTTGACTATTTACAGACCGATTTATGGTTTTCTTACATTTAAATATTATAAATGTATGTGGCTTTGGTTTATGATGATATCAAAAAAATACTAGTTTATCTACTCCACCGAAACAACTAATTAATGCATCCAGACTTATTACTGCATCCAGCAGAATTAATACTCTAGATAGATATAACTAAACTGTATTAACACATGTGAATAAATAAAATATTTAAGGCATATTTCCCCAGCTGGTTGATGAATACTATATTACCATGTACATGATAATATTCTTTACTGGTGTGTAGATAAGATGCCGTATAGTTTTATCATGTCTCCCGAGTGCCATATAATACCATGATAATGCTGAAGCACAAGACATGGGGAGGTAGATCTATAGCCCACTTCCGCATAAAGACAAGCAAATCATGATATATAAGACCATGTGGCCTGCTTAAATCATGGGCCATGTACAAGGCACGCTTTTTATCGGACACGTCATATACCATTTAATGTCCAATAAGGTTTTGATATTCAGAGGTTAGAACTGTAGACAGAGGGATTTGCCGTGATTGGCATGATGATTCTGGGATTCAGTGCCTTGTGAATACGTCTAAGACCTATATTCGTAGAACTAAAGGTTACTGAAGTTTTTTGTCCATTTGGTAATAAAAGAAAATGCTCTACATGCATGCCTGTCTGTGGTCTAGACAACAGCCACCATACGGATGCATCGTAAGTGGGAGTATTGGTATTTATAAAATATATGGCCTACATGGCACTTAGTCGCACTGCATACGTAAAACTGTTGATTTAATCTTACAAAAACATGATAGATGCACAGTTAATCCAATAATAATCATTTTAATGTTTTTTCCAATACGATAGATCCACTATCCAACATGTAGAAGATGTAGGGTGAAAAGACCAGTTTCACAGAGAATAAGCAAATAGCGGCGACGCTGCTCTCTGAATGCATCTTTTAAATTTGGAACTCAGTTGGTTTAAGATCTAACCGGTTCACCTGATACCTTCAACGCCGGGAGCAGCAGAGAACAAACGAGATTTTGTGTGTGAGACTGGCTAATTAGGATCATTTGTCCTTGACCTCCTGCTTGATGGGCGAGATATTAATAGAGACAAACACCAGACTCCAGTAATGAGGCTTTATGCACGTAGGAAAGTAGCGCGGCAGAAGTAGAGACATTTTCTAGGGTATATTGCAATGCTCGGACTGTACATCGCTATGTACCCTAGCAAATGTGTTCACTTGTACCGCGCTAACCTCTCTCCTGTGGCTTTATATAAGCAAGACAAAAGTGCATCTAACGAGTATATATGTTTATTGAATGTTAATATTTGTACTTAACAGCACACCAACCTATATTGTTGCAGCAAAGAACATCCAAAATGGCGAATATTCACATTATTAAATTTGGCGTTATTACCTGGTTAACTCTCTAGAATACTCAATTGTTTAACTGCTAATGATGTACGAATCGCCAACTATTTTACATCAACAAAACGCTCGATGTTTACACTGACAAGATTTTCATTTGGAATACATCAGTGGACAGTTTGTTTAGTATCTGCTCAGCTTAGCTCGTCAGTACGACGTGACCACAGCTGAGCTGAACAAAACAGATTTCGTTTAGGATGCAACTCACGTTGCCAAAAGGCAGTA
Source organism: Flabesymbios commensalis (assembly GCA_964017125.1). Lineage (NCBI taxonomy): Eukaryota > Metazoa > Annelida > Polychaeta > Terebellida > Flabelligeridae > Flabesymbios > Flabesymbios commensalis. The sequence continues at coordinate 15,851,237 of OZ024908.1, forward strand.
TATGCTTACTTTTTTTTACTGGTTTTGCATGGTAGAATATGTGTCAATACTTGTTTGTCAAATATTGATCATCATCTTTTGGGGTTTATTGAGGGAAAATGAATTAATGATCAAACAGATGTCCGCAAATACATGTCGTCATCAGCTGTCCCGGAAAGTCAAGTGATTCAGCGGAAATCTGCCAATCAATAGAAAACTCTGCAATGCAATTCAAGCCACTGGGAGGAAATATTGGTTCTCTCTGAGAAATCATCAGGCGGACTCGGCCAGATGAGACATTAGTGAACCATCGTAGTCCAACACAGTAGTTACCCAGGGACAGTTATGGTGTATTGACATCAATAAATCTATAGAAGTATACGCAAATTCAATATTCATATTCAAGATTCCTGATAGCATTTGTAATAATTGAGTTACTAGTAGGGAGTACCCCTGGAGGTCCGTATGTATTATTTTTGTGGACATTGCGATTGCATGTATGGTAACTTCTTCACAAATCCGACTGCATAAGACAGAAAACCTGTCGTTTGCGGTCAACTACATGATGGAAAGGTCACACTGCCGCACCGACATTATTAAGGATATGAATTGACAAATTGTCACAAGCATTTTCATCAACGGTTTTATCAGTTTTGCAACAAAAATCTTTATCCACCATTTTTATCTATCCAGCGTCCAGATTCATGTACGTGCCAAAGAAAGGGGACTCGTTTTAATAACATTATTATTGACTAAATAATGCTGTAGGTCACATATGCAACAACAGGACATTTCACCCGAATTATTCATGGAATGGAAAAATGTAACCATAATCAGCTAATCAGGATATCAAATTAATACCATATAAAAACACACAATTAATGTAAAACACATCGGCTAAATCAGTATTGGTTATTCGAGTATCCTAAATACAATGCTAGATGCTCCTTTCTATTAGCAGAATTATGTGCTACATGGAAATCGAAATACATATGTTTATACCAATGCTAAATGTTCACAGTACACTACATGTGTATTGCTATATTACTGTGCGACAGACGTAAAATATTGATATATATTATGGAGATAGATGGATGGATCATTTTATTTAAACAAAATCTAATCAAAACGATTCAGTCCTTGCAAACACCAGATTTTGACACAATACCAGTTTAATCCTAGTCCACCGTACACGACGCTGAACAAACAATTAACCAACATTGGTTCAGCGTATCGTGTTTTCGAGAAATGTTGTGATTGCTTAGCTGGCGCATTAAATGTTTTACTTGCTATATACGTCATTTTCTGACAGCAGTACTAAATTTTGTCATATCACGCTATTAAGCCAGAAACATCAAGAACATCCTGGTAACCTTTTCTCCTCCCGTGTTAGCTAGGAAATATGACAGGCAGAAAAAAAAGATAAAAAAGCTTTGTTGTGCAGCCGGATGAAGAAACAATGAATGGTATTTTGAATAAGATTGATTGAAGTTTTCCTTTCTATTCGCTTTGTTTGTCTTATATCACAATGAGGAATTGTCATCACATCAGATGAAGTGAAAGACCTAGAACGATAAAAAACGGAATAAATAAATCATTCGCATGTGCTGTTGTTTAATATTACATTTTGCTCAGTACGATCAAAAAGCTTTTGAAAAATTTAGTAGATGTTACTGTAGCGATACTATGACATTGTCCCCACCACCTTCCATTAAACCTTTACTAAAGAAATGTTGTTTTCATGTCCATGTCACGTTTTTTTACAGCATGATGGATATTTTGATCTGACCATGCTGCTTACAAGGACATATCTATTGAAAGCAAGGAAACCAGGTTAAACTAATCAATATCCACAATAGAAAATATTATTCTGAAGTGCAATCACTCAGAACCACTCAATAGTTTATGCAGGAGCGCTGATGAATTCAATAGGTTCAATAGGTTTACTGTGACAGATAATAAGAAAACAAGTACAATGTATCATCAAATTATAAGCATGACAAAAACGAGTTGAAGCCCAGGGGCGTATGCGTCCTCAAAAAATTAAACAACAATAAGTTATCCAGTTTTGTAGAAAAAAATGTCTGCAAAGTGCAAAAAACATATAAGCCCACATTTTATTGATCACTGAAAATATAGATATAGTAATGATGGATAGCAGAGCATATATAATGATAACTAGGGAAGGGGTTCCCGAACTGCGAGGCCCGGCTTTAGTTTGTTTGAGTGCCATAAACAAAAAATCAGTGTATTGGTCTTCCTCATGGGCCAGAATCTTAAATGTTCAGGATATAATTAAGCGAAGAACCAAGGAAACAAGTTCAAATATATCTTTGACGTGTATTCCTTCCACCACCATCGCCGGTGCTGGCCAACATTCATTTAATACTTGCCTACGATGTACCTGGTACAGAGGATGTAGGTCTACCCACCAAATGTCGGTTCAATACTGGGCCAGTGTTGCAGCTCATTGCTGGTTCAATGCCGGTCAATCGTCTGCGACGCTGGCCCAACATTAATTTATCACCGGGTCTGGGGTCTGTTGTATACTTTGCGCAAACACCTGGCATTCAACCAATGCTGTTTCAATGTTGACTTACAGTCTTCGACGCTAGCCCGTCATTGAAACAGCATCGGGTCATTGACGGCTGCATTATGCTGGTGACGCTTTAACATCCAGGGGGCAGAAACACCAGATAACACGATACATTGGCCCAATGCTGATGCAATGCTGGGCCACCGCCTGAGACTCTGGGCCACCTTTATTCCAACCAAAACCCATTAAGCTCTTAGCCTCAAATATAATCGTGAATAATTTTTTTCTGAACACTTGCTAAAGACAAAAGTACTTAGCCTAAGGAACTGAAACGTTATATTGTATATGTTCATAAGGACTGGTGTACAGAAATGTGAACCGTTTCCCACACATAGTACCCATCTTTCCCCTAAATATGACACAAACTAAGGCAAAATAAACCTAATTGGATGCAGGACCTAATGAAACACAGTCATAATTAATGAAAGGTTACAAAGTAACATATGGATGGCATAAGGTGTGATAAGGTGTGATAAATCTGCTGGTCGTGGTGTACAGTACTGATTTCACAAAATGGGACAGATTTTTCATCAGTGGCTGGCCTGCGTTAACGCTGGCCAGCCCGTCATTAGCCGGGCGCAAGCCCGGCGAGACAGGCGCAGAATCGGTTGCGCCCAGCGCATGAAATAGACTCGAGCCCCCACACGGTGCGGGCCAGTAAAATATACCCGCCCAAATCCTACTTGGGCTTGCGCCCCAGTATACTGTGTGGCGGCTAACATGGATGCTGTGAACCATGTGTCATCTCGCCGGGCTGGCCAGGCTCGCTCTGGGCGAGACAGGGCGCGCTCAGCTTGACCACATTCAGCATCATCTGAACAGCTCTGAGTTGATCTAAACGTGCAATAATTGAGTGTCCGTACGTGTATACATGTAGACCTGTTGCAGTCCTCATTTATTTCTGCTTAGCCATTTAGCATTTAGCCTTTAGCATTTAGACATTATCTTTAGTATCGGACAAGCAGTTCAGTGTATAAATTCGGAAAATGCGTGGTTTTATGAAGCTACAATCACTGGAATAGACCTGACTGAAGATGAAAAAGCAGGCATCTGGAAAGTCAGGCTCGCCCGGCTCACCGGTCGAGCTTGAAACTGGACCAGACGAGAAGCGCGCCTGACTAACACATACAGGCGTTGACTCAATTCGCCGAGGCTCTAGATTGGCTTGAGCCTCGGCGATATGAGCGCGGCTCCAGTTATATGAACTTATACCAAAACGCACATTGCGGCCCGGCTAAAGGATTTCATAACTTTGGGCGCATACATGCGAGCCCCAAATGGGGTGAGGAGAGAACATGGGGCTAGCCCAGGGCTAGCCTGCGTTAGCCAGGGCTAGCCCCACTGAGAAAGCTTGTCCCATTTTGCTAAATCAATACTGTAACATTGTTACTCACCCTATGACGTCTCCATATAAAGCCATTAACTTTATTAGCTTCGTCTCAGAATTAAGTTACATGTAAATGGTATAACATTTAAAAATTTTAGCAAGATATTTCTCTCATATATTGTGTTTAATTTTCTTATGCTTTGTCATTGGTATTGTAGGATTGGAGGATAAATTTATTTCTAGGGAAAAAAACCTTCAATTGTATGGTGAGCTTCCGTTGCAAATTGGACAGGCACAATGATTTATTTTGATAAGAAAACATATTTTTGTCAGGCATTCTCGCTTTGACGTATTGCTGCTGCCACATGCTCATATGACTGATGCTTGAACTACGGTAATCGTCTTTGTTATGTCGCGTCTTTAAGTTCTGGTCACCGAACATTTCAGCGCTGTAGAAATTTCAATTGTACCGTGATGATGAATTTTAACAGTTAATAAACTTTAGATAATTATTTCTTCATGCTTCAGACCCATGAAATACATGTCTGTACGGAGGATTAACAAATCCCTCTGCGTAGGACAGAAAACCTGTCGCTTACTGCCGCACGGACATTATCTAGGATATGAGTTGACATGTCACAGAAATTTCATCAATGGTTTTATCATTTTTGCAACAAAACTCTTTATCCACCATTTTTATCTATCCAGCGTCCATATTCATGTCCGTGCCAAAGAAGGGGGACTGGTTTCAGTAACATTATCATTGACTAAATGCTGCTGTAGGTCACTTTTGCAACGACAAAGACATTTCACCCCAATTGTTTATGGAATGAAATTATATAACCACAATCAGCTAATCAGGATATTAAATTATTACCATATAAAAACACAAAATTAATGTAAACCACATCGGTTAAAACAATTTAAAAACAGTAGATTGGTATCGGATAATTGAGTATCCTAAATAGAATGCTAAATGTTCACAGTATACTTATGTGCATTGTTATTATACTCCGCAACAGACATAACGTGAAATATTAAAATATAGCTTGGAAATAGATGGGTGTATCATTTAAAAAATAATCAAAATGAACCAATCCTTGCAAGCACCAGACTTTGACACAATGCTAGTTTAATCCTAGTCCACCGTACACGACGCCGAGCAAACAATAACCGGCCAACATTGGTTCAACGTATATCGTGTTTTCTGGGGAGTTGTAATTGCTTAGCTGGCGCATTAAATGTTTTACTTGCTATACTCTATTTTCTGACAGCAAGACTAAATTTTGTGATGAGAATTGAGCCAGAAACCTTTTTTCCTCTCGTGTTACTTAGGAACTATGACAGGCAGAAAAAAAATAAAAAAACGTTTGTTGTGCAGCCGGATGAAGAAGCAATGACTGAGATTTTGAATAATATTGATTAAAGTTTTCCTTCCTGTTCGCTTTGTTTGTCTTATATCACAATGAGGGATTGTCATCACATCAGGAAAAGTGAATGACCTAGAACGATAAAATAACGGAATAGAAAAATTATTCAAATGTGCTTTTGTTTAATATTAAATTTTGCTTAGCATGATCAATTAGCTTTTGAAAAAATTAAAAGATGTCAGTGTAGCGATACACTATGGCATTGTCACCATCACCTTCTCTTAATATTTAACTGAAGAAATGTTGTTTTCATGTCCATGTCACGTTTTTTTACAACAGGGATATTTTGATCGGACCATGCTGCTTACAAGGACATATCTATTTAAAGCAAGGACACCAGGTTAAAACTAATCAAAATTCACAATAGAATATATTATTCTGAAGTGCAATCACTCAGAACGACTCAATAGTTTGTGTAGGAGTGCTGATAAATTCAATAGGTTCAATAGGGTTACTGTGACAGATAATAAGAAAACAAGTACAATGTATCATCAAATTATAAGCGTGACAAAAACGAACTGAAGCCCTGTGGCGTATGCGTCCTCAACAAATTAAACAACAATAAGTTCATTCAATACTTGCCTACATGTACCTGGTACAGAGGATGTAGGCCTACACACCAAAGTCCGGTTCAATGTTGGGCCAGCGTTGCAGCCCATTGCTGTTTTAATACCGGTCAATCGTCTGCGACGCTTGCCCGACATTAATCTATCACCGGGTCTGTTGTATACTTTGCGCAAAAACGTGGCATTCAACGAATGCTGTTTCAATGTTGACTCACAGTCTTCGACGCTGGCCCGTCTTTGAAACAGCATTGGGTCATTGTACCGTGTTTTCTGCCGGCTGCTTTGTGCTGGTGACGTTTGAATATCCATGTGGCAGAAACAAAAGGTAACACGATGCATTGGCCCAAGGCTGATGTAATGCTGTGCTACCGTCTGAGACGCTGGGCCACAATTATTCCAACCAAAACCCATGAGGCTCTTAACCACAAATAGAATCGTAATTTTTTTTTTCTGCACACTTGTTAAAGACTTAAGTACCTAACCTAAGGACCTGAAACGTTATTTTACACATGTTCATAAGGACTGGTGTACAGAAATGTGAGCCATTTCCCACACAAAGTACCCCTCTTTCCCCTAAATAGGACACAAACTCAGGCAAAATAAATTTAATAAGTTACCGGACGTAGGCCGGTCCTAATTAAACACAGTCATAATTAATGAAGGGTTACAAAGTGACATATGGATGGCATAAGGTGTGATATGGTGTGATAAGTCTGCTAGCCATGGTAAAGCCTTAACCTTTTCACTAACATACATGACGGAAATTTCCGTCGTCATTCGTCAATGAACGTAACCATAAAATGACACAAATTGTCGTCAAATATATACTACATTTATAACGCAATTTCCAGCTTCAAAGGACGAAAAATACAACTCCTGCACCAGTATATCTGGATCCTGGCATGCACTCCGGCCTGGAAGTCAAAGGGTTAAACCAACGGCAATAGAGTGTTTGGCATTAGGTCGCTCGTGTACGATGAATGAAGTTACCCTCCACTATTGTTACTCCCACCGGCTGGGGGTAAATCTATTAGGCACGCCCAGAACCCTTTATTGGGTGAGTGAAGGGAAACACTGTCAATAAGCCACCCATCCTCACGTCATCGTCTGTACATCATTTATTTCTCATTCACACTTTTCACCTATTTTAACGTATTACAAAGTGTCCTCAGTGACCATCTAGGCCGAAAACGTAACGTTGATATTGGCTGAGAAAGACATAGGGCCTACGTCGTGGGGTAAAAATGAGTTTTAGAATGAGCAATATCTGTTTTTTTTCACATAAACATCTACTGCTACTTTGCAGATCAGTATACTAGTTGTTATCCACGTACAGACATATATTTCATGGATCTGAAGAATGAAAAAATAATTATCTAAAGTTCATTGAACTGTTAACATTTATCATCACGATACGATTGAAATTTCTACAGCACATAAAATGTTCAGTGACCAGAACTTAAAGGCGCGACATAGCAAAGACGATTACCGTAGTTCATTCATCAGTCATATGAGCATGTGGCAGCAGCAATACGTCAAAGCGAGAATGCCTGACAAAAAGATGTTTTCTTATCAAAATAAATCATTGTGCCTGTCCAATTTGCAACGGTAGCTCATCATACAATTGAAGGTTTTTTTACCATAGAAATAAATTTAGCCTCCAATCCTACAATACCAATAAAAAATATAAAAAAGTCAAACACAATAAATCAAATGAATATTTTGCTGTTATTTTTAATGTTATACCCTTTACATGTAACTTAATTCTGAGACTAAGCTGTTTATATGGAGACGTCATAGAGTGAGTAGCAATGTAGCCATAATGATAATCTAATATTACCTCTGGCATGCGAGTTGATTGGTGGTATTTTTACTTTTTTTTACCGCCGTTATTTTACCCAAGTCAGCCAAAGATTATGTCAGACAACATTGAAAATCCCGCCAATCCTCGCCCTTCATTTAATTATCATGACTTAACAGATGTACTTATACTTGTGTTGATACAATGCTGTTTTATTGGTCCTACACATGTGTGTCGAGCCACTAAAACAGCCTATCGTCTTCATGATAATATTTCAAATTGAAGTTCAGAACCTCCATAATTGTGATGGATCACGCTTGGTAATCAAATAATCTAATGGGAAATCTGCGGTGTGTTGCATCAATCCGGTGATGTAGCTCAAAGGGTTTCGAAAGGGTTTAAACTGGTCAATCTGAAAAGATCTGACCGCTATTATGTAAAATATAAATCAGATTTGTGTAAAACGTTATCTGAACCATTGAAGCGTACCTCGTTTTATCCTGGTGCCGGTCAGTCTCACCGCGGTGAGAGATTAGGTGGACATTACTCATTAGGTGGACAACCAGTGTCACAATCAGGGCCGCCTCTGTACTGCGGAGATAACAGCAACAATGGAGATTACACACTAATTGACCTCTAAAGTCTGAGCATTGTGATTATGGAGAGAGAATATATCAATCACTCAATCACTCAATCAATCAGTCGATTAATCAATCAATCAATCTTTCAATCAATCAATCAATCAGCCAATCAATCAATCAATCAATCAATCAATCAATCAATCAATCAATCAATCAATCAATCAATCAATCAATTATTTATTAATTAAAAATATATCACCATAATTTATTAACTATATTATATCTATATTAGGATATCATTTTTTCGAATTTCAAATAGTGGAGCTGTTCAATACCCGCAATTAAATAATATTTACGCGTATATTTATGGAAATATTTGACTTTGGGACCTAAAGTGCTCAATAGAAGCATAACCACCCCTGGTGAGCATGAAACTTTTACCAATGCTGCCTCAATACCTGGCCAACGTTGCAGACGCTGACAACACTAAGTTAAATGACACTGCATGACTGTATCAATTTTACGGGGAGTGCGTTGTCGCTTTCAGAGAACAACGACAGGTCTGGTGTTTTTAACACCCCACACACTCTGTGACTGGCCTGTGCAACCTTCACAATAACAGATCCCCCATTCCACTACAATGTGACGTTCTTGCATTTGCGTGGAGATTTTTTGAAAAAAAAAAAAATAGTTCAATTCTTTTTTTAATTCCACCTACTTTTTAATAATTCCAATTCAATTCCAGTCCCTTAAAAGTTAATTCCCATTCCCATTCCAATTCCTGAAATTAGACTTGGAATTAGGTTTAATTCCAGATCAATTCCGGAATTGAACCCAGGTCTAAGGTCTACTACGAGTTAATATTGTCTTACGTTGCTTGGTGCGTATTATCTTTATATGCTGTAATATGTCAATAGAAGAAGAGATGACGAATATCATGCTGCGCACTCTATGCTTTAAAAAAGTTCAGACCACACTAATGCACAACCAGGAAGGATGACAAGCATCCGGCATGGGCAGAATGAGAAATCAGTATCTCAGTTTGGATTCACAGAGTTTTGCCCCGAGGAGAATTTGTTAAAGGTCAATGGAAATGAGTAATCATATTCAAATAATCATGTTTGTATCTGTATTAAATTCTGTAGTTAGACCCTATTCTGTGAAACTCAATAGCCTTGAACTCCATTATTGTCACCGAGCTAGCTAATATAATGAAGTATGAGGGAAGGGGTCTTATATAACTTGGTTTTCACCGAGTTTACATTCAAAACGGCTTCCGGTGACGACATTGCGTTTCACAAAATAGTGTCGCTGTGCATTTGATGCCAGCATGCTCAGCTTTCAATGATCAATGCAGTACTGTTGAAAACAACTATATGTAAGCGATTCCCTTATCAGATGTAGTGACTGGTGATTATACAACAATCACAACATCATGAACTGCTTGGTTAAAAGAAAATAATCTTTGATGACCAAAGTGCATATGACAAAGTCAAAGAGTTGAAGACTTGTAGAGACCTCTTCTGGAAAAGCATTGTTGTGTTGTTATTTCATATATTTTGTGAGAGTTATCAGAAATCACGTGGAATGATGGATCCACACAAATTATGTGTATTTGTCATTAACTAACATGATAGAGTCTACATCAGTCGTTCTCCTAAGTAGGAGTTTTTATCGGAATCTGGACACACGATGAAAGATACTGCCGTGTCCATGCATACAAAATGATACAAACCATATAAATCCTAAGGAGTTTTTACATCTGGAGAAATGTGCGCATTAAAACACTGCTTTGCTGTGCTATTATATGCTTGGCTCTCCTAATAACACGCTCACAACTTGTGATGATTGCAATGAAAACAAAAAATATACAAAACAAAGACTTAGTGAGTGCTCAAGATATAGGAGAGCAGGTACACCACAACCATCATACATGTATTGATACACGTTTAGTGCAGACAACTTTCGGATAAGCAATAAAGAGTAATAAAAATATTTTTGAAATATACACAGATATGTGCATATAAGTACATATAAGACAAAAATCTGAAAGCTGAAACACATGTCTCATTGGTATAGCATTTTCTAAGTGAACATCAGTCTCAAAGCTGCATGGTATTATATCAGCAATACCTAAACATGAGCTCATGTATGTATATTTGAGCTTAGCTAAAAGTGAGGCAATCATGAACACACCATCAAAGCCAAAGCTAATTGCCACTGTCACTGAAGATATTGACAACGTCAAACATGTTACTGACCTTGTGTCTGTATCTTGATCAGTGGACTTGTACTGGGACTGAGTATGGATAACATTTTTGATGGAGTTTGCATTTGCAGCCAGCGAATCTTTGGTGAGATCTTGCGAAAAGTTAGATTTTCATTAATGGCCGATTGCTTGTTATTTTTGCAATTTCTAATATATTGTAAGTCAACACAATGGTTTGCTTTCGGACATATTATCACCTTCAAAATGTATATATCCAAGTATTTTTTTTATTATAGCGGTTTGAGATATATGGAATGATGGCACATTTCAAAGTGAATTTAGCAACCAATTTTTAACATATTCAAGTAAAATAAAATAAAATTATCCGCCCTGGCGCTCATCTCTGGTATCTATAGAACATATCTTGATACATTTATCGTTTTTGACAGCGACTTGAACTATCTTGACACGATAGAGTTTGATGGCCAGTTGAATTGTGATTTAAATGTAACATTTAAGCCGGTCTTAAATGTTTTTTTTTTTAAATTGCATCACTTGAGACTTACATGACTGTAATCACAGGCCCAAAACAAATCTTTCAGCCCGGGCTTGATTGATGTACTCAATGTGCGATATAAACTGATTTTGGAGGGTATTTCTAGTGATCCCCTACTTTTACGCACCAATTAAAAATTAGGGTCGACAATTTTGAAGTCCACACACCACCGGCTGATGACTTAAACTATCAAACCTTTTGTACTTGAGATAAAGAAAACTTTCCTGGCTCTCAGACTTTAATTATTTGCATTTCTCACTGCTGCGTGTCAATGTCGTGCTGAACTCTAGATACGTTTTGTAGCCGCTTTGTCCATGGTGAGACGGTAAAACATGTCAGCTTAACATTCTGCAGTGAATAACTACTCTTCTTTTTGTGTTTTAATAATGCAATTATCCCTTGTGGTAGAAGCCCTACCAGGTAATATGAAGATTTTTTTTTACTAATTAATTGCTCTTTCTTTTTTCTTAATGTAGTAAATCTTAACGAAGCCACACCTCAAAGCGTGTGTGTAGTACTGGAAAAGACACTTGCAAATACTTTAATTAATCAGTAATGTATAAAAATGAATGTGCTTTATTCTATTAATTCTCAATGAGTGAGTGAGTGAGTGAGTGAATGAGTGAGTGAGTGAGTGAGTGAGTGAGTGAGTGAGTGAATGAGTGAGTGAGTGAGTGAGTGAGTGAGTGAGTGAGTGAGTGAGTGAGTGAGTGAGTGAGTGAGTGAATGAGTGAGTGAGTGAGTGAGTGAGTGAGTGAGTGAGTGAGTGAGTGAGTGAGTGAGTGAGTGAGTGAGTGAGTGAGTGAGTGAGTGAGTGAGTGAGTGAGTGAGTGAGTGAGTGAGTGAGTGAGTGAGTGAGTGAGTGAGTGAGTGAGTGAGTGAGTGAGTGAGTGAGTGAGTGAGCTGTTTGCACATTGTCATATGATCACAACACAAGAAAGCCAGACGTTAGGTCCATGTTAAACTTATCAAATGATATCAAGACATTTTCATGGTACATAGTACTATGGAAAACTGGGCATACTGCCATGCCTTAGAGCACAATCACGACGATAAACATGCGCCCCGTGTATGATTCGAGGCCAGAACTGAACCCTATGATCCATCGCGGCCGGCCTGTTGGAAAGAATAGCTAAGTAGTTTTAGGTGAGGTATCAGCACAATTAATTCTAGCAATGATGTCGACAATGATGAAACGTGTTAGTGGAAGTTTATGTTAGCTCGATCAATAATTTGAACAAGCGTTTACGTATATAAAATCTCACTATCCTTTTTAATATTGGCATCTATTCATTTAGATTAACACTTTAAAATCATGGGATTGTATGAGAAATAAAAACATTGTTCCAGCCTATCTCCTATTAGAAACTTTTCCCCTATTTCAGCCTCCATCTATTTATCCTATATAATGCACATTTTTAATCGATACTTGAATACTTTGTAGTATTGTCCAGCGTATTTCATATAAAATAAACTTACTAAGCCTACTGTATGGCCTTGGACGGCTAAGTAACCATAGTAATCAATGTGTCAATGTGTGCTACATCATTGTCAGGTGAATTGACCACCTCTCGGCATATTGCCTTGCATCATATGGATCTTCTTCACCAAGTGTTTATTGGTCCGCGATTCGAATGATAGATGGACCATTCTTTTGTGTCAGGACACAATGGAGATAGTTAAGTGCTACATGCTGCAGACTGGGTATAAGTTGTCCATGGTGCTATCAACCAAAAGTCATGCAGACAAACGTCTCATTGATATTCATTGGCAGGGATTGTGTAGGCGATTTCCATTAAAAACTACAGAGAGATTGCAACGTAAAAGTATCCATGGGTGGAGGATGGTGGCTTACAACCACATTGTGAATACTAAGCGCATGTGAAAAAAGAGCGATACACATACATACAATTACAATCTACCCTATTTATTCATGGTTGTCAAAAAATCTAAACTAGCCTGGCTCGTTATCAGCTGGTCAATTTTATTTTGTATGTCTAAAATACCATTAGACTTAAGTATTTCAACAATAAAAGCTAAAATTGATTGACAAGTTATCTACCTTGTAAGGTTTGAATTTGATGAAAACAAGGTGGTGGGCTAGTCCCTTTAACCTTCAAGTTATATAATTACATTTTCACTACTACAATAGGTCTGTGTGAAATCCTTTTAAACACAAAAAAATGTATAATATTTATACAATGCTGGTCCAACGTCGAAGACGTTGTGCCGATGTTGCATAAATGCTATACATTTGTTGTGTGTTCACTGAGATTGACTAGGAAATGTATACGTCACATGAGTAAAAATAAGTTTGAAACCGAGCGGACTCTTCTTACTTTTCAAATACACAGCTGCAGCCTTTTTGCTACCCCGATGACATCGCAAGGCTCTGACACAGTGAACACCATTTTTTAAAGGTAATAGTTCTAATACGATCAACAGTTTACGCCTGCTGATAATGGCCTAGTTTTCGTAGGCACTTGAAATATTCGTCTTAATTTCATGGCATCCGAGTTTTTTGGTAGGCAGCGCGAGTGTCGTTTTTACACAGCTGGCTGTGGGAACAAAATGGCGGTCAGTGTGACTGGGCCTCGCGCAGTAAATGAGTTGGGCGGCCCAGTCATACTTTTGGCTTTCCAGAGCAGTATCAGGCTTCGTCTTAACCTCCGTGCAGTAATAAATATACTTCATGCGTCTGCAGCATGAAGAAATAATTATCTAACGTTTATTAACTGGTGAAATCTACCTTTATGAAACGATTAAAATTGCTATGGCGCCTGAATTTCCTGTGACCCGAACTTAAAGGCGCGACATAGCAAAGCCAATTACCGTTTGCAACGGAAACTCATAATACAATTAGAGGGTTGTTTTACCATAGAAATACAGTTATCCTCTGATCCTACAATACCAGTACTTTTAATATTTAAATCGTTTCTCAATTCAAAAGTTAAATAAAGTTTTGGGAACGTCATTACGTACATGTAGCAATTTATTCTTCCATAAATATATTTTTGTGCTTTCCTTGTGCATGCAGTAACGTTTATTGTATATGTGGTATTGCTGAAGAGGTAAAACTCTGCAAATTATGAATCTGCATGATATAGATTTTTAAAAACGCCTTTTTCATCGAACTTATCCTCTGAAGTTATCCATAATGCACCAGCGCGTTATATATTGATACAACTCTTTGAAGCGGTCAATGTCAACAACATAGACGGAGTATGATCATAATCACTGGTGGCATCCTCGTTTTCTGCATTACCCTGATATTATATTATTACCTTAGAATGTTTTTTTAGAAAACCAGAGTTATTGATAGTACAGTTTATATATTATTTATATTCAACTCGTTAGGGGAGGGGTGATTAGTTGTTTCCATGGTAACAAACATCTATTTCCCCCTGAAATATTATATCAATCCACAATTTGCCTTGGCATACACAATGGGTATGCATAACCTACATATAAAAATAAAGTGAAATGAATAGGGTTTTAGGGCACACGTAGGCTAAACTGGGCCAGGGGAACCTCCTGAGGTTTGTGAAATGAATGAAATGACACTGCCCTCCAGACACAAAATTCGAAATTCGAGCCCTGACGGTCTGAGGTCGTGCACAATAACTTTCGGTCAAAATATTCCATATTTACGAGTGGGTGGGGAAGAATCATTTAGTTCATAGCTGGCGAACGACGATATGGGCCATGTGACACAATACAATGGAAATGGCTTTCATTTTAAAATTGAGACTGAAAAATATTGGAAACGGTGCGTTTGGGGCAGCAAGGAAGTTAAATTTGGACCCAAAATGATTAATTTCGATTCATATAAGCCGCTATCAAAACATTAATCAAACTGGCCACTAAAAATTCAAAATGGCCAACAAAAATGAAACTGGCCGATAACTCAAAAATCAAGCTTTAAAACCAGTAAAATCAGGTAAAATCTAAACGCATTTATTGTTGTTCCAGCAACATACCATACAGTATGTTTCACTATGATGATACTTGTATTATTCGGATGATATTACATCTAAATTATTTTGTATTGTGTATTTTATTCAATAATTTTTAAAAACTATACCCTGAACGTGTAATGATAGTGTAGGCAATAATATTTTTTTTTAAATCACGAATGTTTTAATTTCGTGGTTGTCATAATTTCGCAACATATTATTTTATTTCTATTACATTAATATCATTCATTGCACTCGCAGCCTCTGGGGTCCATCCTATTTTTGCAGCGTTTTTTGTCTACAAATTATCAGTACGATCGAGCCTGTTTCATCACCATGAGAATCAGAGAAAGAGTGATAAGGATGTGTTGGTGGTACCCTTTTGTATTCCTATGGCAACACGTTGCGCAAGTAATCGTAGCACGATGCTCGTTAAGTATGCGCCTTGATTACGCTAGGTAGACGCTAAGCCGAAAAACGAAGTTTACAATTGTCGGTAGAATTACACTGTAAGATCTAATATACTATATCTGAATAAAGAATTGTATCATGATAAATTACATTAATCGCTTGAGAAACATTTCTATATACAATAAACTTCTATGCCTATTTGAATTGATACACTTTACATACATTG